>JAZGTK010000272.1:57054-97146 GCA_036877625.1 Ambastaia sidthimunki
ATCTGCAGGATTACAATCCAATGATGTACTCTGCTCCTGCAGCACCATTGCTAACCCCTCAGGCTGAGGTAACACATCATCTTTTATACAGCCCAAAAAATCATTAGGCTTATTTTCCTGTTTTTCGACACACAGCTTCAGTTGTGTTAAGACATTTCCCACCTTCTTTCTCCCTGACCCTTAGAATTGAAATACGTTTTTGCTGCTGTACCTTTAAGACATAAGTATCATCTTCAAATGAGAAATGAGACTGAGGGTTGCTTATTGAGTCTGGCTGACTCATTTCTCAGACTGGTTTCCTCTGAGAGCATTACGGCTTGTTGATCATGTTACATGTGTCTGAGCATGAGCACACATGCATTTTTTTTTTTAAGTATATGCACATTTGCGATATCTGTCTTTTCCAACCTTTATAACATAATCATAATGTCTTTTGCTCTTATGAATAGCCTTCCGGACCCAGAGTTTCCGTTGATGTTCTGAGCTCTTCAAACTCTGCTGTCCAGTTTCATATTGACAAAGGAAAGTCGCCCACCAGCAACTTCCTGTAGTTGCCTTCACTTCCAGAATTATCCACAGGAAAAGCCTGAAGTGCAAACAGAGAAACTACGTGTGGCTGTTAGTTAATCTCCAAGCCTTAAAAAAGTAAAAATTATACGATTTTATTTAACCTTAATATTGTAGATTACTCAGAATAGGTTTGTCAGTATTGTTGTCACTGTAAGGACAATGATAAAATACGGTCATATCTTAAAAATACTACCTCTGCATGAATGAAATTGCTCTATGCCATAAAGGCTCATTGAAATGTTCCTCAACACTGTGACTGTTTAGACCAGCAGTTTTTGCTACAGGCTGCATTGAATGTCACAGGGCTGATAGCATTTCTATCTCAAATAAATAAGCCTTACAATCATCACATACTTCCTCAGGATTTATCAAGCTTAGGATGAGTTTAAAAGCAAGATGTTTTGCCTTTAAACTAGATGTTGTTTTTTTGTAATGCATTTCAATATACGTACTGTTGTCTACTACGTGGCCAAAAGTTTGAGTCACTGTCGCTACCTTAGAATTATATAAGGTTCTATCTGACATTTTTGTCAAAATTGAGTTATTAACATATTCTTACTCTAATATAACTTGACACTATTAAAATGCATTTTGGGTGTTCAATTTGAAAAACAAAGGTTCAGTTTTGGTATTTAGTACAATGGAATGCAAAAACTTTAAACCTCAATATCTCAAAACTGGTCAGAATGCAGATAGAACCTTATAATTCTAAGGTATCATAAATAATTCTGATTTTATTATTTATATATATAGTCAATGTTAAAGTTATTGCATGCAAATTTATATAACCCTATTAGGCAACAGAGAAACTACAATAAAAAGCCTGCCAGTAGCTTTTTTACAGTGCTGTTGGCTTTTGATTGGAGTGAAAACAACAGCTATACTTGAATCCTAATCTGTTAGTGAACAGTTAACCGGTATTTTAAAGGATGGTAGTTTGTACGTAGTGTTTAACTTGCATATTAATGCCTTAATAACAATAATAATCTGGCATGCCGTTGTGAATTAGTGAATTAGTAAAAACAAACTAATGTTTAGCACATTAACTCTAACACCGCTAGTTTCTTATATACTGCTTATTTGTATATCCTGAATTTATTTTCATTTGATCATGTAGAGGCAGGTGCATTTACATTTAGGCATTTAGCAGACGCTTTTAGGCAAAGCAACTTACAAAGGTGCTATTATAGGTGCTATTTCCATTGTTACATGTTATATGATGTATAAGATATTTTTGATTCATGTAGACTAATGTAAAGCATTAAAATAAAAATGATGGATGTTCATGAATATTCATGTAATATTATGTGCAAGATACACATTCATAACAATTAAATACATTTTGGGCATTAAATACACTTTGAGTGCCATCTACAGAAAAAAGCATAAGGTTTCATCAAATTGAGCGTTTGTGGTTGGGATCAGTGAAGCATTTGACTGAACTTCTCGTGTTTTAACTGCCAAAATCTACTGGAAAGACTGTTTGCGTGCACGAGAAGGCCGGGAAGTCGAAATCGGAAATTACAGCATTAGAAACAATAGAAAAACTGAGTGGAGATCAAAGACGAGTTGGTAATAAGTGGTAGATGTAGTCTGAACAGGCACTTAGTCTATGATGAATGACATTTGTAATAATTGTCCCTAACAGAGACTATTGTGTACACTATAGTAACAACAACATGACACACATTGCACTACTCATGTATTTATTTGCATGAATTCATTTGTTTCATTTATTAATTAATTTGCATGAAATAATTTAGTTTCTGATTACATCTACAATAGTAGTAAGACAGAAAATACAAATAGCATATAACCAATAAGATAAAAACTATTATTTTGGTGAATGTTTCTCCTTATGCATTAGATAGGTTTGTTTGGTGGGATAGCGCACTGTGAAAAGAGGGTCAAACAGCGTCATTATTGACTCGTTTAAAGCCTCATCCAGGGCTGTCTGTCCCCACACATCTCTCTCCTGAAAGAAAGTAGTTTTAGAAAAACTAAAACACTATATTCATTTTTATCATACATTGTTGCTTCTATTACAAAGACCTAATTGTGCTATAAAAATGACTTTTGGTTATGAAGCATCTTGATCAGGCAGTAGGAAGTGTTTTTAATCTTAAACAAACAAAAACAAAACGTTTGCAATTTTTTAATAAATTTACCACATTAAAAGCCCGTTTACCCTCATCCTCTTCTAATGCTGCTCAAGACGAGTGTTGTTCTTACCAGTGGTGTGGCTCCGTACTCCAGTAGCTTTGAGATCATGGCTTTATCTTGCAGGTGAACTGCCTCGTGCATAACTGTACGACCATTATAGTCTATAGTGTCCATATCAACCCCTGATAGAGACCAGGCATGCAGCAGTGGGTAATCTCTGTTCTGTACTGCTCTACAGAGTGACAGGTGAAACAAAACCCAATTAACAAATAATATTGTCTAGAAAACGTTAGTTTAATGTTTGTTATATAAGTGGAAGAGAGAGAAATGGCTGCATACTGGATCATTTCCATGGCAATTCTCACAGGATGTAGATTAACAGTGAATCCTTTCATATGCAAGAGCTTGATGACAATATATTGCCTAAAAACACATCAGTCTGTATGTGATGATAAACTGGAGGAAAGTCATACTAGAGTAAATATGTTTGAAGCAAATCAGCTACAATTAGCATTTCTTTAATACTAAAGGCAGGATAAACATTCTTTTTCAGAAACATTTTTGTGGTGCTGGTTGAAAGCCACTTTACATCCTGATAACAATCACTAAGTTGTAACACTCTAAGTATATTTATATATTTTTTTATCTTTCATGGTGCAGGTCCTTAAAATGTTTGTCCAATCATTGCATTTGGTCTGAATTTAGTCAGAAACAGGCTAATGAGCTGCTGTCAAGGTAAGACCAGGCAGAACATTATTGCAGTTCTAGAGACTACAGCCATTTTAAATGTCACAGAGATGTAAATATACCTGTTCTTGATAGCCAGATGTAACGGGCAATTTCCAAAGCTGTTCACAAGCTGAGGGGAAGCCCCCTTTCCTAGGAGGAACTTAACCATGTCCAAGTTCCCCAACTCACAGGCTGCATGAAGAGGCCTGATTCCATCATAGTTCCCAAAATTGATGTCCACCTTTCATTTTTTTTTATAAATAAACGCATAAAAAATACTATAGTACTGTGTACAAATAGTTTTCAACTACAGTGAAGTTTGTTGTGTTGGTTGTTTTGCACTTTTTCAGAGGTTTTGGTACCTCGTCTAGGAGGGCTTGAAGAGACATGAAGTCATTGTTTTCCACAGCAGCACAAGCAAGAGATGGAAGAGTATTTTCAATCAATGCTCTTTTTGTCTGAGAGATAGATGTCTTGGTAAGCAATAACTTGTTGAAGTGCTTGGTTTAACTGAACTTTAGCATGCATGCAAAGTTGCACATAAAAATTCAATTTTTTTTTTACATAATCCTGTTTAATTTGAATAGGAATAAAGTCGCATGTAAAGTCTGAATTTACATATTATTGTAACTCACAACCTGCCTGGTGGTTTTTGCCATGAAGCCAGTTGAGTTCCAGAACTTTCTCCAACCTGTGGAGGAACTCTTTGTCTCGGACCACCACTCCACTGAAATTTACTGGCTTCAAGCCTTCATTCACCACAGCTGGTCTCTGCATTACAAACACTGCAACATACAGGCAGAAAAGAAGCCTAAACTCAAAACTCAACGTGAAATAAGAAAATGAGATAAGTCTAGAAACGTATGTGTTAGAAATAGAGACTAAACTCTGATATCCCATCAAAGACAGTCAAATTATTCAATAAAAAAGATTGAGAACCGCCCCCAGTGGATCGTTGACATATTACATGTCCATTAATAGTACTTTTGCCCGGAATGGATGACAATTACACAAGTGTTGTTTAAATAATAGATTAGGATGAATATATCAAGTCAGCAGGATGTTAAAACTGCTTGAAACCATGTAAACAACCCCTGTAAAGACTACAACAAATTTAACAAACATACATCGTCAATGGAAAGTAATGTTTGTCACACGTTACAGTATTATTAATGAAGTTTGATGCGCTAAATTCGTGTGATAGAGGAATTACCATAAATCACAGCACAACAATCGCTTGTCTGTATAACAAAAAAAAATTGTACTACGAGATGAAACCAACCTTAAATCCAGTAGTAGCTTGTATATAATACAGGATGCACGAACAAATCACTTGTTTTTAGGAACTGTTATCTGTGAAGTGATCCTGCAAATTTACTATTAGCTTATGAATATTAATTATGCGCTTGTCTGTTGCCTGGCAACCTGTAGCCTCAAAACTTAGGACAGCTAGGTGAGTATATTAGTATTTATAATGACGTCACTACTCCACTTGTCTGTGATGCGACTCAATACAGTTATTAATGGAACAAGCTTTCAACCTAGATGATGGTATTTTGTAGCCTATTATTATTTGAAAAAAAAGCATCCAAACTCATGTAGATCTGAGCTGAAACGTTTGTTATTTATTTGACGTTTATGCAGTCTAATACCATCTTATATTGATCGCCCAAAGACGTATCAAGACTTGTAGGTTTATTTATTTTTCAACATAAGTTACATCAAACAATTCGTTACATGCATACATTACAGACAACATACATACGCGTGTGTATGTAATATATATATTGTTGGTTGTATATATTATTATTATTGGTAATTTCTATAAGTGTTTAACAATTCTACACACATGAAACCACGAGTGATTGGTGCATTACTAAACTTAAATTGCACAAAAATTGATGGTGTCCGTGTGGTTAATATGACGGCAAACTGCCATGTCACCTGCAATATTCCCGTCACATCGGGGTTTCCCTTATAGTCAGCTGAACGTAGGACGATACCATATTGCATCAAAAGTAAGTAAAGCTTACTGGTATTTTCACAAAATCACCAACGTACCCTTTAATTTTTGCATTGTGGTAATGTAATACGTCTACTAAAGTTAAAGCCTAAAAGCGTGTTTACTCGTCTTGTACAGAAATGTACATCGAGTAATTTAAACTACACCTTACACCCCTACACAAAATCGATATTGGACTCGTCCAAAGATGGCTGCGATATCTGTCAACGAGAAGTGAAACTTTCCCTTAAGAATATAGCAATATACCCTGTCAAATAACATTTCTTTGCGCTGTTTTGTTCAATTTGACATCGGTGTTGTGTTGCCGGACATATATTATAACGCGATTCCGAGTTGTTCTTTCGTCCGGCGCCGTTTTGGATAGAATAGCAACCCGCCGTGCCCAACTGCTCTCCTTTAAGTGTGCTAGCCGTCCAGCTAACCGCGGGGAGATTCCGCTCACCGGGAATAATCTAGAGCACATATTCCCATCCTGCCAAACTAGATATTCCACGAACCCTCCCGCTTATCCTGTCCCGATCGCGTTTCTCGCTGGAAGTCGTTTTTTGACGCCCGAGACGCTCGCGAGGTGCTCGCCCGTCTCGCCGCTTCCGTCTACAGACTGACGTCACTCGCTTGGAATTAAGTTTGATGTTTTTCCATGAGCAGCGTGTGGAGAGGACTTTGATTTGCTTGTACATTGTAAGTATTTGTCGATTATTTTTGGGATTAAAGAAGCTGTTAGTGTTAAGTTTAAGTGTGCAGCTTGATCCGGCAAGTTTGCGCCTTATTGCCACCAAAAACTTGTTTCTAAATGACTTGTCCAGTTCGAGTGACAGCGTACTGTCGTGAGTCACGGACAGATACACAAATGTCATGAAAATACTCATTTTCTTTTAGTTTAGTTTTTAGTAACATATACCCAACCCATTTAGTCTGTTTTAGCTAGTTGAATTTAGTGAGTGGCCTTTAATGATGAGTATAATGTGGACTATGTGAGCTATTGTGCAGATGTACAGTATGTTGTCGACACAGAGTTTAGAGAACTCGTAATGAGTTCAACTCTGCTACAGTGATGTTACTGCAACAGTTGTGTAAACGTTTGTTTGTTGTCCGTCAGCTGTCCTAGCAAATCAATGGAGAAGATTCAAGACCTCAGTCAGTCCGAGTTGCAAGAATTGCTGGACAACTCGGAGCGGGTGGAATCTATGGCACTGGAATCTGATGAGGTGAGTTCATGAGTCATTGTTTTGAGTCTCATGGAGAAGTTAACAACAGGCCATCATAGACTGAAATGAAGTGTGTTCTTAGAATATTGACTAAACATTATGATGTGAACACTATTACATTGACATCAACTGCATGTTGTTCTCCTGTTTAATCTGGTGATCTGTCTAATTCCGGTTTGCTGTTGGTACAAGTTGATTATTTAATTGGTTTGTCCTTCCAACTGTTTATCTCTGTTCTGTTTATAGATGTTTCATCTATAAAATGTATCATCTGAATCTTTCAGCAACAAAAATTGTCATTCAGAATAACTACAACATTTTATTCCAGCTGGACCGTTTGCACTCACTGGGTGCAGTAGTTATTCTCTGTGGTGTCATTACCTTTATGGTGTCATTTGCTTTCTTATATTACTAAGTTTGTGCCTGTAGCAAACACACGTTCCCCTGAATTATGTATAGACGTTGTTGTATTTCGTTCTAGAGCAGAATGAAAACATTGTGTTGTGTTCCGGGACCAGAGTTTGAAGTGTCCCACCGTCTTTGTTCTTCTGCAGATTCAGAACATTCAGCTGGAGAGGGAAATGGCTCTAGCTTCCAACCGCAGCCTGGCAGAGCAAAACCTCGACATGCGGCCTAGTCTGGAGAAAGAGAGAGCACGGCTGGTGGAGCGATACACTGAGCTTGAGGAAGTGAGGGAGAAATACAAACAGCACTGTGCCCTGAGAGGTAAGAGGAACTGGGGGTCATTTTGATTAAGAATAGAAAAGTAAGAAGTGGAGGGAGAAGAGAGACGAGATTGTTGTAAAAGTGGATTTTGAATGCAAGCAAGTTTCTTTTTTTGAGACAAAATTGCTTATGTTTATAATGAGCTCCCACCCATAATTAAAACAGGAAGTTGAAATTATCATAAAGAATAAAGATATTGAACTGATCGTATTCAACCTGGCAAAATTGTGTATACGTTTTGTGTTTAATACTAAAATACTAAAACAAGCTTTTTTATGTTGTCTTTTTTATGTATTGGAACATTAAAATCGAGGTTAGGTTTTATTTTGTAAAACATTCTTAAATGCAGTGCGTAATACTGAAGTAATACTGAATCCTGAAGTTATATTAAGTGTTTATGAAAGTATCATTGTAACACATGGTAACAGATTTTTAAGTATTGTGCAAAATGGGGTTTCTGCTGTAAATAAAAGAGAAAGCTGAAATAAAAGGATTTCATCACAGTCTATTTCTTAACAGATTCTATTGTTATCACAGCCTTTAAAAGCTCAGTGATTAAATCACAGTGAAATTACAGTGTTCTTTAAATACTTTTGTTCACACTGCTGTTAATCCGCTTTGACAATCTTTTGGTCGCTTAAAAGGAGTTTTATTGCACTGTCACCATGCAAGTAACTTTTGGGTATCCTGGAGCCATGAATTTTAATTTCAGATCTTTCTGTTTCTGTGAATGTTTACAAGGCCTTTGATCAGACAGAAAGCTTTGCTGAGTTTCTAACAAGAACTTGCTGTTCATCCAGTTTGTTTGTGTTAAATAGGGCACTCGTTCTCCTCCCCTTATTTATACACCCATGACATTACGTCACACAGTGGCTTTGTGTCTGTCCGTCTGATCCCTGATTTACTCTTTCCATTCATTACTTTGTGTTCCTTTATGTTAGTACACATTCATAGTCAAGTCATTTGTTTGCCTAACCTGTTCTCATTCACTTCCTTTCTCAATCCACTTTAATCTGCATTTGATTTCACTTCTGTTTCTGTCTCTTCTGCAGACAGTATAATGGGGCAGGTGTCTCCGGAGGGGCTGTTGTCTCGACTGCAGATAGAGGGCGCTAACACAGAGGCAGAATCAGAGGTGAGCCAAAGTTTCCTAATTGATCAGCTTATTGTGTGTTGTTGAATCTTTCAGGCTTGTGTAGCTGTCCTTAGATTTATTATCTCTGTCCCCTTTAAGTTTGCAACATTGTCTGTTTGCAATCAAAAAAATCATTGTGAAAAATGTATGCGACTGATATGGCAATTGTGCTGTTGTACTGTATGTATACCAGCATGGCTGAAATTTGGCCATAGGCAAAGGTGTGGTGACAGTCAATGTATCACTTGCTTGTGTGAAATGGCTCAGCTTCAGTTCTGATTATAACCACATTATAGCACAGGCATGAGTGCCATATTGCTTTTTATTAAATGATTACTGCATAATAAAGAAAGGACACAAATTCATTAAAACATGGTTTTATTCAGTTGAACAATTGAACACTATATTGACCAATCAGCTTCTATTTTTGGCATTTTGTAATTTGTTAATGATGAATTAATAAAGTTATTTACTAGACAACTTGAACTGCTAATAATACTAGATACCTGTCATTCTTTCACTCTGTCTCTTTCTCAGAGTCTAGCAGATGAGTTTTTGGAAGGTTCGACATCGCTGGAAACGTTCCTGGAACGTTTTCTTTCTCTCCGTTCGCTCGCTCACATGAGACGAGTGCGCATTGAAAAGCTGCAAGAAATTATCTGCCAAAAAAGCAAAGGGATAAGAGATGCTACAATGACATCACAACCCTGTGCCAATCAGGATGCTGGATCATCACCGCCGTGGCAACAACCGCAGCCTCAGCAACAACAGAGCTCCAAAATAAATGCACCCTCCAATGCCTCCAGTTCTGCTCTTCCCTACACCCACTACCCTGTTGCTCCCCCCAACCACCCCCCCTCAGCCTCTACAGCTGGCCCCACCAACTCTAGCACAGCATTTCAGCCCTATCCCAGCCAGGCGACCCCTTTCCCTCCAACAACAGGCTACTCTGCCCCCAGGCCTGCTTTTGGCCCCCCAGCCTGCCCATACCCCGTTCAGCCCACATTTCCTGGGCCACCTTTTGGGCAGTTCGGTCCCGCACCTGCCCCATACCCAAGCCCATACCAGTATGGAGGGTATAGCTACCCCACTGGCCCCCATGGGCCGCCGACCCAGTCACCAACAGGTAGACCTCTTAATAGGCAAGGTTTCGGGGTACCACAACAATACTCCTGAACCACTCTATGTATGTCTCTGTCTTTCTCTTTTTCTCATTATTCTCCCTCTCGTCTCTTCCTCCTCTTGCTCTGTCTTTTCCTTACCCTCAGATGTGTGGTTTGTGTAGCCATGTCACTTCCTGTTCCTGTCTGAGGCTTATAAAGAACACTTGAGATTGTTCCCCCCATGAAACCTCAATGAAAGACTGCGTCAGAGACTCAGTGTGGGCTTCACTGGTTTTAAAGCATGTTTTCGAATCGGTCTGAAGAAATCTCAGCATCACTGATATATTGATTATTTTTGAAGATTGAGATGTTTTACCTTGTTTTCTTAAAACAATTGTGTTGCAGCTCAGCCTTGTTCGGCTGTGGTTCCAATCATTTGAATCATTGATTCAGCTTCTACTGAGATAAACAGGTCACACTACATGGGGAATTAGCAGTAGGCTAATCTCTGGTCTATATAGACCCTTGTTACGGACATCAGTCCTGAAAGCACAGCACCATCGTTCCATTGTATCTCTGATGTAAACTCTTTACTTAAGATGAACTTCTTCATCATGATTGAAACTTCCATGTATGCAGATTTAAGATCCAAATTCCACAGTTTTGTAAGATGTGGCTGGGTGCAATAAGTCCTGTTACAACTGCGTAGTGTACCAATGCACCTATAGATCACTCCATCCAATACCTCTTTTGCTTGCTTCTTTTTTCATTTATGCCCTTCCCCTGACTCTTATTTTAAATACTGCTTGACAATGACCAGAAGGCAAAGATTGTGACCGTATATTCTCTAGTGGAAACAGATACTAATTGTAACGGATACTAATATTAAAGTCAAAGTGGTGGTCAATATAATATTAAAGGGAAATCGGAGTGCAAGGGGTGTTAATATAGACATATCTTTTATCTGCTTTAGTACAGGTGTAAAGGGTGAGGCATAATATAGCACAGAACGTATGCAAAACAGTAGGCGCTACATAACATGCATATTAGTAAATATAGCATTCAGTACTTAAAAAAGGTAAAGGATCTATAAAAGTAGAGGATCTTTTATAGTAAAACTATGCAGACGAATGCCTGGACATTGGCTGCATATTTTACACTTTTTTTGACGATCTTGTACCGCTAGCCAGAATTGTTGGATTGTCTATTTCAAATTGTTTATGAGTCAGATTCCCACTTAGAATCAAAAAGTGAAGCGAATTGAATCTGGATCAGACTTTTTTACAGCTTACAAACAGAACACTTTGTTGTGTTTATATTGAATCCACCTGATTCCGCCATACGAACCAGTTTTAGATGTAAAGGCCTCTAGTCTCCAAACACAAAGCTCTAACAATGCTTTGGCCTCACCAACAAAAGGGACCAATTGTGTCATTTATAAAGATGTTATGTAGTCCCACCTGATTAAAGTGTTTACTTGCTTCTTGTTGACCATCTGAAGTACCATGTGAATTACACTAGCACTCCACACTAACAGCCCCTAACTCTGGCTGCAGGAGCTGGGAGCAGGTCCTCTGAACAGTCAGCTGTAGAAAAGGCGTGTGGGGTCTTTATTTTTGTACTTTAAAGCAATTCAAAACCAGAGGCATCCTCAATCAGGCCTCCGGTGGCTTTATCTAATTCATGAACTCAGTAATTAAGACTCAGGTTTGTAGCAAAACCCCCACGTTTAGGTTCCCTCCCCAGCACCTGGCGCGAGGGGGAGGGCCGATACGGCACGAGGATGAGAAAAATGGAAAGAAATTTTATTAGCACATTAATTTGCAGCATTAGAGGAAAGAGATTCTATTGCATTGGTTGTGATGACTGTAGCCTGTTAAAAAGTGTATTTTTATTTTTATTGTCCTTTTTTCTCGAGTGTGAATATTAAACACTTAAGTTGATCTACCATCTCTGTTGCTTTTTTATTTAAAAATTTTTTTTAGAGTTGTTTTACCAGTTATAAATATGTTTGATCTTTATTATTGACATTATTTTAACTGTTACTGGTTGCTTAAGTATTTTGGATATTTTCTGAATATTTAATGAACTTACAAGAACATAAAGCTCATCTGTCACAAACGTACACGAAAACAAATTGACTCATTGAAAGCTGTTTAAATTCCATTCATATTGAATCATAGACGAGAGTTTTAAGAGGGTGTTATGGGGATTTTTTTTACAGCTTTAAAAACCAGCCTTTACGGGTCTTTCTCTAATTGTACGATATGGTAAACCAACCCCGGCGACACCTGAGAAAGATCGAGAGAGTGAGGGAGGTGTAGAGGCGTCTGGGAAAGGTTATGAATGAAAATGAGATGCGAGTAGCAGTGAAATGAAAGGATATGTTTGGATATTGGTGGTTTTGAGTGTTATGCTCTTCGTGTTTTACCTCACTGCTCGAGGTTGATTCCTCATCGCTAAATTAATCATCTCCGTGCAACTTAGGTTTGCATTTTAAAAGCACCGCTTACCCAAATAAAAAAACGATGTTATGAATATGTAGATTTTGCTTGTTGCTTTATTATATACCCCAACCCCCATTTCTTAACGATCTTCAGGATAATTTACTCTTATTTTATTTAAAGGTAGGGTAGGCCATTTCAGAGAGGCTAGCAATAGCAAACTAGCTTTAAAAGCATAAGATCCCACCCCCCTCCAAAGCCACACCTCCTCCAAAACATGAACACATTCATAGGCAAGTAGGACGTCCTATCATGGCATTCGGGCTGAATACAATGATTGGATAAACGTTTTATGGTCTTGCATTTTCCACAGAAGATATATGTTTATATATATTTAGACCACTTAGTGATTGCTATCAGGATGTAAAGAGAATTTTAACCAGCATAACAGAAAATGTTTCTGGAAGAAATCGCCTACCCAGCCATTAAATCCATTTCCTTATATATAAATGACAATTTACTTTTTTTGCCAGATTTAAGATTTCAGAATCACAGAAGTTGAGGCAGTATAAAACATGCTAAACTGAATATTACAATATTTTACTTCTCCACCCACCATTTTTTAAGCTTTTCTTCATTTTTTGGTCTCTTTGAAGTGAGGAAGCTGTGCAGTGTGCAATCAAACATAATTCATGTGATTATGAGACGCCTGCAAACAGAGAGCGAGAGGATGAGGGCGGAGAAATGAAGATACAAGCCCCTCACTTCTGTATATTTCCTTTCACTTAATCTTCTTGTCACTTGCTTTAGAAGTTTGTTCTTGTCAGTCACAAGCGAGGTAAGATCTGATAATACATTGTTTAAAGCTGGTTAGAAGTTTTTTTAGTAGAGCGAAAGCTGTTTTTTATGTTTTTTTGTTGTTTGACGTTCTTTGAGGATGAAAATCTTACAAAGGCAGAAGGGAAGACAGCTGTCATTTAAAATCATACTGTACACATATAGTATAACATCTAAACAACAGTGTGTTTCAACAGAGAATTCATTTGTCCATCCTGTAGCTAATTACATTTTAGTTTTGGGTTTTTTTGGTAAATCAAGTCATGGTGTGATTTGTTTTTTAAATCTTTGCATTTGCACAATATAGAGAACACAGTAATTGTGATATATTTATTTGCTTTGCCAGACCCACTGAGAGCAGAAAGGAAATACAAAAAATATTATAATTGGGTTTATAATTAGGCCTCTAAATCTAACAACCAAAGGTTGTTAACCAAAGTTGTGAACCAAAGGTCATAAATTAGGCCTATAGTCCTACTGCAAGTTTCAGTGTGTATTTTTATTCAGTGATGTTAAATTGCTCTAACCGTGTGGCACAGCCCTTTGCCAGATGGAACGCTCACTGTTGCCGATTCTCACGGCGCTCCTTCTACATGGTGCTCGTAAGTAAACTGTTATTATTAAACTATGTGAATCGATAAACCTCTGTTAGATACTAGTGATGTGGATAATCCTCCAAAACTACCACCTTGAATGAATGTATGTATTCGTTCTTTAACAGTCCATAGCCTAGTTAGACACCAAAAAACACCTCAAGCAACATTTACTAGTGCATGCATTCAGTCCCTGAATTAAATATTGGCATCTTTGTAATGCAAAATATTGTATGTAGTATACCGTGCATTTATATATGAAAGTAGAAATGTAGGGTCTACAAAGCATTTTATATGAATACTATTATTAATAGCTTCTTGATTAAATATGTGATATTTGTAATGATCTTTTATAATAATGCTCTTATTTATCATCTTAAAATCTCTTTACTACATGAAAACAGGAAATTATCGCCAAGACAACATTTATTGTTGCAAAGTAACTGCTATTACTGTAAATTTTAGATAATGTGACTGGATTTAAAATAGGCCTTTTATTTCAGTGTTAATTAAGTTAATTAATTAAGTGTTAATCTCTATGAGAGATAACATATTTTTGAAGGCGTAAATTTGTTTCTGCCTATATTTATTTGCAAAATGACCTTTATTATGAATTAAAATGCAATATACTATTTAAACATTTTCTTTTGCCAAATAAGGTGAGCAATCAGAAACAATTTTCTGATTTTGAAAATAAGCATAAATATTAGTCAGTGCAAACCATATGATGCCTTGATTATTATAATATTATACTTTAAAATATTATAGTCTGTCTTATTATGTTCATGTCTCAAATTTCTTTACCCTGTTACTTACAAGATCACAAGGACAAAAGACGCATTAAAGCTGTTTGTCAAATTGCAAATTCCACCAGTTTTTAAATTTGTACTGTATTACATACTATTTCTCTAGTTTATTATCTTTAAATTATCTTTTCAATTTCATATTGTTTTTATTTTTTTAGTATATATCTGTATATAGCCAATATAATTTGGCATTTTGAGATTATATTGTACTGTAATGCAACATTTTATAATTATAACATATATATATATTATAACATATATTTATGTAATGAACTTTTCAATAGGTTATTCTGAACATTCAGCTGATCTGTTAAGAACCAAAAGCGACTTGTATGGTTGCAAATTGCAATGGACATAAACCAGTCATGCAAACTGACATGCAAGATGTGTGTTACTGCCTTCCAGCACTTTGCAAACAGTGCAAGAGTGCAAATGATCCAGCAGCAATTCTGATTCATCATGCCAAACGTTATATGAACGTGCGAACGCTGTTCTAACACAAACCATTTTATTGATCAAATGTAGCAAACTGTACAGTATTGATAGCATACGCACTTATTAAAGTAAATAATGTCAGAAACAACACAATCTACATTCATTCATTTTTAGAATGATAAACAATTATTTCAATATTTAATTAGGACTTTAGGGAAGAATTAAAATGATGAATCATGACATTTCTCAATGCTGACAGACTAGCGTTTATATGGAGTTTATATGGAATTAAATCTGTTTCCATGCACTGTGATTTTATAACCTTATTCCTCACTTTGATTTCATCAAAATCGTTTATGTCCATTTGCAGTTTCTCAGGAACTGGAAGGAGGATTCACCCCTTCACAAAACTCCAACCCAGCAGATCACACAACTCAACAGGCTGTTAATGATGCTGATACACACTCACCCTGTCCAACAACAAAACCATGCCAGAACATCACCAACATCATCACCCTGCCTCCAATTCTGGCCCGGGTGAAGACAATTCGGGACAAGGGGAGTCTGTGTGAGGGTCAACTGTATCTCTCCATCTATGAACGACGTGACGCCCCTTTGTGCTTTGAAAACCAAATACCAAAAAGGTGGTTGAGTGGCCTGTGTAAGGACATGAGATGTGGAGACTTTGATAGCTTAACGACCAGTTTAGAAGCTTCAGACGGCTATCTTATCCATAGCAACATGACAGTGAGCAACTCTTTGTGTCCTGTCCTACGAATTATTTGCCAAGGTTAGTGTGTGTGTCTGTTTGAATATAAAAAATATTTTACACAATATTTACATGTAGTCTGTTGGTTTCATGTTCCCATTGATGGTTTATTATCAGGTAATAGTATGCAAGACAATGAATGAATTACTTTGAATTTGACTAGTGTTTTAATGCTATGCATATTAAATAACCCCTCTCATCTTCTTTTAGACCCTTTAGGAAGGGAACTGGCTGCTTATAAAGCAGTAACTGGCATATTACTCTTCTTGATCTTGAGTGTTATTCTGCTACAGTTTAGCCGGCCCATGTACAAAGCCATCCGCAAAAGATGTGAGTCACTGATAAAACAAGTCCAGAACTTTACTTGTTAAAATACAAATCTTTATATATGATGCACTGGCATGTGACACAGCATTTTTAAATGTGTTAATTTCTTTTTGCTTTTGTGTATAACTTGTAAACTCTCCATTTTAAAATGGATGTTGATACTCAGATTTCCCGTCTTCAAAGTTAAATTCAGTGTCTTTTTCAACATTTGCTTTGATGCAGTTTCACAAAAACGACATAATCAGTGGATCGGCCCGACTCAGACTCAGAGTGGTGAGTCATTTGACACACACACACACACACACATATATATATATTGTTAATGTAATGTAAATATAATGTTACTGTACTCACGAGTGTGTAGTGAGAAATTTAGTCTTTTATTTTTCTTCTTTAAGTGTCCTATCACAGAGGTCAAGCTGGCGGTCACCCAAACAACAATACAGTACAGCGACAGTCCTATCCGGGTCAGTTCATTCATTATTAATCTCTCACTGTCATACCCAAGCACTCTTTCACTTTGTGTTCAGTTACACATCATTCAGACTGCTCAGTTTCTTATGCCCACAGTCACATGTTCGTATGTCGGTACCCATTTGCCTTTTCTGTGTTGTTAGGTTTGGAGAAGCTGACGGTAAACTCCAGTAGGGAGCCCTCGTCCAACAGAAACAGTGACTATGATTCATACGGCTACAATTAAAGGCCTGTGTTCACAAATGACCTAAATACTGACTGGAGAGAACAGCACTCTGTGTCTCATATTGAATAATCTTCTGCCGGGAGACTTCAGTCGAGCTGAGCTGGCGTTTAGAGTTTTGTAAATATGAATGTGTTTCAGATGAACACAGAGAACTTTGGGTAGATGTTGTTTTTAAATACCATCAAAGCAGTTGCTGTAGTCTTCATTTAATTTTTTGCAATTATTTGATTTTGCATGTTTGTTCTGTAAAATGTTAAAATGGACAGTTGTTACTTTTAGGAGCTGTTTCTATCATAGCTGACCCTTAAAAAACTTTGTAGTCAGTTTAATTTTGAATAATGTTTTTGACTTCAATCAAACTAGTTTGATAATTTAGGCTGATAATTTTTATTGTTGATTTGTTGATTTTAAATGGCCACAAACCAATTGGTTTGTTTAAAGCCATTTTATGTATGTGATTAGGTTTGGTGATTGAAAAGTTTTAAATAAAACATGATGTGATGTTCAGATTATTACAATCAATGCACATTTATGTCCAGCCATTATCAAATGAATAGAACTGCATAGACATTAACCCTACAGCAGTGCAAAAACATACAGAATGTGATAAAGCTTCTGATTGTGTTCTGAAGAGACATTTCTTTTTAAATAAACAGACGTCTGAGCTGACAAAGACTGGAGTGATTTAAGGGTGATATAGGAAGAGTAAAGAGGGAATGTGGTGTTAATGCACGATTTTGCAGCACTGTGGTTTCCTGTCGTAATTCTATTAACTTCCTGTTTGTGTTATTTCTGTCGCTCGTGCTCTAAATATACAGTAGATTTACTGTGTGCTTGTTGTTTCTGGTTCTTTCTTTTTTCTTTCTTTCTTTCTTTCTTTCTTTCTTTCTTTCTGTGTGTTTATACAAATATTATGATTAACATTTAAGATGGTTGTGTTTTATAAGAAATGTGCTTTTATATTATTTTTCCCAATGATATTTTGTCATTGCATGAACATCAGCCGCTGCATGTCAGTGTGAAAAACACAACAAAGGAGAATGTGTGTGTGTGTGTGTGTGTGTGGATAAATGTTGTCTCCCCCTCATCCACAGGTCAGAGTGAGGGATTAAATATGTATTTAAAATGAGGATCGAGCAGAGAACAATGACAGATGACAAGAGATTACATGTACAGATTAACAGAGAGACATAAAATCTAGTACATGTATCTGTCATCCTTTCACATCATCACAATGTACTTGTGATACTGACATCAAACCTGCTTGTTACCTGCAGTGCACATGCAATCTTCACATAAATATCACAGTCACACTGTATGTTACAGTGATGCATAACAACACTTCAACAAACAAAACAAAGCTAAATAATATAATTGGTGAAATTTAAGTCTAAACTCTTTGGTACCAGGGAAATAGTCTGAAGGGTTGCTAAGCTCCTTCTGCAGGCCTGTTATTGCCATCAAAAATTCACCAACAGCATAAATAATCGTTTTATTGTGGTGAAGATTTGAGAGAAAGATCAAGATTAGGATGAGATGGGACATTTCGTCTTCAGATTTTCCAAGATGTTACTTGGAAGAAGGTCAACCTTGGACGCACAGAATATCCAAGAACAAAAGATTGATGAAAACAAGCTGGCATAAAGAGAGAGAGAGTGAGAGAAGGGAGGAGAGAGGATTATTTACTGTTTTAAATGAATAAATCCGTATTGTGTGAATCTGGCACACTAGAGACGAACAGAAAGCAAGCAGTGCTGATCAAAGAAGATAAACCACAACTTCAGAAATATATTATTTAAAAAACATACATAAAACATTTACACAAAACATCCGAAGAACGGAAGCAAGAGGACACAGTCATAAAACCTTTTGTCTCCTGACACAAGATTCACTGATCTTCACCATTATGTCACAGAAGAAATTACTGTACACACTGGACTGAGAATGTCCTGAGAAGAAAGTGACATTTTACTTTCAGTTTCTGAAGAACATCTGGAGCAGATTGTTGAGGCAAGTATCTAATCAAAAAGAACTATCAAACAGGATTTCCAACTAATTTTTATAACTTGCAAGTTACATGTTAAATAGAATATTAATTTGTAATTACATTAATTGTAATTATGTCTTTGTCATTCTTCTTGTAATTGCTTTAGTGGGTATGATAGAAAATATTTTTAACTGGCTATTTTAACAGATAATTGCTTTATTGTTTCATGTAATTTAAATATTGAATACAGGCAGATTTTGTTTATGTTGTAGGGTGTTATGGATGTAATGAATTATTTTGGACTCCAATGTAAGTCTTATGCTGTGAGACTGGCATTCCTACACTTGTCTATAGTACTATGTAAGTTTGACTTATTTTTATTTTACTGGCTTACTCTTATTTTTATATTATTTATACAAAACACTTTATGAGACACATTGTCCTTTTACAATCTGATTAGGTTTGTTATGTTTCATAATTTTAAATGTAAAGTTTTGCACCTATGCATCAGAGTCAAAGTTTATTGTTTGTGTGTATCTGAGAAAAGTTATTATACAGCAAAGCAATTCTTAGTAATATCACAAACTAACTCCCCAACTCTCCATTTTTCAACTCCATCAAAAGCCCACAGTCAGATGCCTCCATCCCCTGCCTTCCCAGTCCAGGTCACTGTACCCTCGCCGTGGCAGTCACTGCCCCTCTCTCAGGCTGATCTGGGTCTTCTCTTCACCAACTCCAGCCCCTTTTCTTCTACCCAGTCCCTGCTCCTCATGCCTCCATCTGGAACTGCTAAACCTCTTCTCCACGCTGCGTTTGGTTCTTACACCATCACACAGGTACAGCAATCCTCATTGTGGCTAATAATCACCCTAATTGTAAGGATACCTTTTGAGATCTATTGGTGTGGGGAATCAACTGAGGTTCTTTTAAAAAATTCTTCTTTTTCTCTCCAGATGATGTCTGAGCCCATTCCTCCTCTGTCTCCATCTCTCACTGCATCACTCCTTTCTAAAACTGTTGTGAAAGAGAGTAATGGTGATCAAGCTGAAAGGTTTAAGGTACGAGTGTTGTTTCATATGAGAGGTGATCCTAACCAAGGAACATGTGTTACCCTCCATGCTTTCAAACAGACTGAAGAACAGAAAGCCACCTGCATTACTCAGGTACTGATGGTTTAGTTCACCCCAAAATCAATAAGGTTTCATAATTTACTCGCCTGCATGTAAATAAGAACCATTTGAATCCCTTAATATTGCTTGCAAACATTTCTGCAGATCCAGAAGTTAGATGTGAACATGCCATCTCCTCTGAATGCACTTGTATTCTTCTATTTCTTTTCACAGCCCCCTTTTGGACTTTGTGTGGTCACTCTGACACTTCCAAATGACTGGTTCAAGACTAGCCAGAACATTCAGCCAAACCTGGACCAGACTTTCAAGCAACATCACTTGAGCAGACACCATTCTCGGAAGCGTGCGAGATGGCATCAATACATGCCAAGAGGACTGAGGGCCAAGTCTGGAATCTCAACTAATAACATTCAGCTCTACTACTCCTCCTTTGGCATTGTCTCCAGTCTCAAAGTTGGACCCCCTGTGTGTAAGGAGGAGATATTGCAGTGGTCAGAGAGACAGTTGCACTACATTGGACCTGTGGGACTTGAAGACAAGAGGACAGAGACAAACAAAACCAAGCAGAGCTCTGCATGTTTAGATGGACATGCAGAAGAGAAACTATGGCTGGATTCCAATGTTCTAATTCTCTATAGTAAAGGGCCTGTACATGCTGGACAGCCAATCAGAGTGTCAGTAAACCTGAGGGCAAATCTGAGTGGGGAGTCATTAGTTATTAGGTAACATTGATATTATTATGACAACATAAATTATTGCTTATAATAATTTAAGTAAATATTGTATTTTATTTTTCACTATTACTTTCCCCTTCAGACTGAAAGTGAAGAAAGGGTTGTTATCTCAGGAGGTCCACCCTGCCACAAACTCTGACCTTTGGACTGTTAATATAGAGAAGACAACAGGTTCTAAACATGACATTATTTCCATCATTGGTCACAGGACTGGTACTTTTCCATATAATACTGGGTAAATGAAAAGTCCATTTAAATGCTCCAAAATTAAACTTTATAGTTAAAAACTTGGTTGCTGTGTGTATGTTCATGAGTCTTTTTCTTTCTCCAGAGCCTCTGCTGTAAGTCAGGTAGCATGTCTTTCACTTGAAGGTTTACACAGAAGTTTTGGAGTTGCAATGACTGTTACTGCTAACTGGTGGGTGGAGTACTCTGGACGCAGGTCTATGGTATTGCCACATGGGGCAGCCATGAGCTCTTTCTCCTTTATTGACAGAGAAGTGGTAGGCATTGCCCCCATCACTGAGGTATATCATGAAGCTATTTCTTATTTACAAATGCATATGCAACACCATTCAAGTCTGTGTTTACTAGACAGTCTACATCACTTAAGTAGTTAAATTAAGTTTGTAGTTTAATATCAGTACTGACCTATTATCTAACTTTGTCTAAGTTATTTTGACTTTATATACCAGGGTTGTCCAAACTTGATCCTGCAGAGCCAGCCCCATGCAGACTTTAGCTCCAACAGCCTGGAAGTTTCTAGTCTGCCTAAGTTTCTAGTAAGACCTTCATTAGCTGGTTCAGCTGTGTTTAATTGGGGTTGGAGCTGAACTCTGCAGGACACAGGCCCTCCAGGAGCAATACTGGACAAGCCTGTTATATACTTAAGTATATATGAAATGATACTTAAGTATATATGTAATGTATATGTATGTAAAGGTTTGCTTTTACTTACATTGGCAGAGCAACACTATTATCAACACTGCCATCTTAACCAGCCAGCCTGTGTCACTTCCTGTCATTGTCCTAGCAGTGGGCCAGGATGGCAAAGTATTCGATGTGACCACAGCAGTGAAGTGTCAGTCAGCCAATGAAGATATTGTCAAGGTATACTGATTTTTGTTCCATATCTGCTCAGTCCACTGCTTCCTTCTTTATGTTCCAATGTCAGCTGCCTCACGCTGTATTCTTGCCTCACAGGTGTCTCATGATTGCTCTGTGCTTTTTGTGGATGGGAGTGAATCAGGAATGGGCAGCACCTGTGTGGAAGTGGAATTTTCTTTGGGAAAATTTAGTAGTTCGTTGTGCTTTGCTGTGTGGGCTCCAGTAGTCCCTCTCCGTATGTCTCTCTCCGACTCTGTTTTAAGTCCAATTGATGGCTGGAGCTACTACAGTGAGAGCGGGTATGCAATGATGTTCCCCTGCAGACTCAAGCACTGCAGTTGCATTGATAAAAGGAATATCAATGCCTGCAACTCTCTTGATGTTTCTCAATAACTTTTTCCTAGGTGCACACCAGTTTATCAGAGGGCTACAATACAGATTTTGGCACAATTCAGTGCCCAATCATCAGCTCAAGGAGGCCAACCAACATACATGCTGGGATCACCAGACTGGTTTGTGGATGTGACTGAACTTGTCAGAGACTGGCTGAGGATTGAAGACCCACAAATTGCAACTCTTGATAAGCAAAAGTATCTAGTCGGCTTGAGACCTGGAATTACGTCCTTATATGTTGGTATCTGAATTTATTATCAAAACCTTCTTTTAAAATTTTGTTTTTGCGTTTTACATTAACAACTCACGTATGGACGTGTTGTAAAGGACAGGTTCCTTTCTGGTTCCTCATTATATTTCCCTCACTCTATAATGGCGTATCTCTCATTTCAAGGTGATATCAAGTCAGTGGGATAGAGTGCTTGGAAGTGCTGATGTAACTGTGAACTCTGAACCGGTCATTCCCGGGGACCTGTCGGTTCTATTAGTGGGAGGGCTTGGCCTGTCAGTTAATCCCAGCCAGTCCCATCCCTCTATTGTAACAGCAACAGTAAATGCTCACAACACACTGTACAATCATGGACAGGTAGGTACATTTTATCTAAACTGTTTCTACAACTTTTTTTATCCTAATCTATTGTCCATCCCTTTCACTGTATTAGGAAGCATCTGTCAGTGTTTGGATCCAGTTTTGTGATGACACCTCCATACTGTTATCAGCATTTGCTGGGATCCCCTATTCTCTCCGACTGTCCTCCTTGGCTGACCCTGTTGTTGCTGTGACACCTGCTCCATTCCAGCGCATCTTGGCACAAGGTGATGGAGGAGGGCCTCTGGTCAAAGCTGAGCTGCTGGTCTCCAGCTGTGAACCAGCGTCTAACCACATTGAACTGGAAGCTTCCAGAGAAGGAAGTGAGACAAAAAGATTAGCTAAAGGCTCAGGCTGGATACGAGTGAACCTGAACACAGATGTTTGGTCAATAGAAAGTGAAGAATCCAACTTTGAGATGTTTGACATAACAGATATGCTTGTTGACTCAGGAAAGAACCTGTATGAGAATTTTGAAGGTGATCAAATTACTGTCAATTTTACCAGTGAATATGAAGTTGGTCATGGTGGTGATATGTTTGAAAGAAATAACTTGGAGCAGGCGGTTCTCATTCCCAACCATGAGGACAGTGCTGTGTACTTTTCTCCTGGGGTGGAAAAAGAGAGAACAGAGGTGAAAACCGTTGATAGCCAAGTAGAGGTTGGCATTGGGGCAGTGATTGCTCTTCTTTGTCTTTCCTGCCTCCTTTTCCTGGTCAATTGCCTGCCATGTGCACTGAAAGAACAGAGGAACAGAGAAACCCAAGATGGAAACGCTAACAACTGTGTGGAGGATGAGGAAACTGGAGAAGAGGAAGAAGAGAGAGAGGTAAAGAGAAATCCATGCAGTGAAGTCATAATTAAAATTGACAGGAGAACGAAAAATAATTTTTAGTTGAAAGGGTTTTTTTTGTTGATGTAATATACACTGTTTTATGGATAAAATAAACTTATTTGCTCTGTATGGTCATTGATTTATAGTTGAATTCATGAAAAAGAACAGTGATTTTTAAAAGAGACTGAAGACCTGAAGACATGATTGGTAAACAATATTCAATATTGTTTGTTGGGGTTATTCTTCTTACACGAAAATAATGTTTATTGCTTCATTAAAATCAACAACAGCAATTTACATGTGAATGTTAATGTAAAAGTCAAACTTACTTTACAAATGTTTCTTTAAACGTTAAAAAATATATTGGGTAGTTTTGTAACAGCTCAAATATGATAAATAAAGAATATGAGTCTGTAAGATTTATTTAGTCATTTATTCATTTATTTATTCAACATAAAAACATTTTTTATAGCTGTATCTATGTAGACACATGGTTGTGTCTTTGTTATAAGTCTCCCTGGTGGTCTAGTGGTTAGGATTCGGCGCTCTCACCGCCGCGGCCCGGGTTCGATTCCCGGTCAGGGAACGCATTGTTTTATTTATTTATAAATAAATATAACTATAATAAATAATAAATGTAATATAACTAAAATTTTACTTTTTTCTGGATGGAAAAAATACGTATTTTTCATTGCTGCATTTGCCAAAAGTATTTACAACGGCCTCATTATGAGACACAATTGAGCTACTTGCTAAAACTAACAATAATACTCTATATTACAAACAGTACACAAGAAGTTGCGCACCAAACTTAAATTTCGGTCTTTGGGTAAGTAACTATAAACACATTTCTATTACAGATTTAAATAAAACGTCCTGCAAGAATACTAAGCAGTATACACAACGTTTGTACGGAAGCAGAGTGGCGCAGCGGAAGCGTGCTGGGCCCATAACCCAGAGGTCGATGGATCGAAACCATCCTCTGCTAAATATTTTGTGAAAACAAAGACTCTTTACTCATTTATAATCTTTTTATTACATACCTTACTACATTTCTTTCATATACTTCATATATCTTTCATATTTGTTATAATTGCCTTTGCTCCCGTTAACATGCTACTGAACCACTCCCATTGTTAGGATATATGGTGTTTGTAACTATACAACTGAAAATGTACATAAAAAAACGTGACATGACATACATTTAGTTATTCAGTTGTACGGATTTAAACTGTTTAAACTTAATCACTAACGACCACATTTAATCTACATTTTGATCTTTGTGATATGGACATGTAGATGTGCCTTATGGCCATTAATTTACCATCAATTTATCGTTTACCGTTCAATTGACCGTTTTCTGCAACAAATATCCTGGCGAAAATGAAAAGCTTATTCGCCCAACGTGGGGCTCGAACCCACGACCCTGAGATTAAGAGTCTCATGCTCTACCGACTGAGCTAGCCGGGCTGATGATGATCGCGTCCTTTGACAAAAATAAAAACCAAGACCTTATGCTTAAAAACCAAACGCTTAACTCGCCACCAAACACCGCTAATTATCTATTTATTACAATAAATAAATATTTAATGTTGTACACACAGTAAAATTCATTCAACAGGCAAATAGGCCGATGCAAAAAAAATACAAATTTACGCTCAGTTTATTTGTGCTCGTGCACCACCTGCGGTTCAAAAATTAATATTACAATTTACGGATATGAAACAGAACATTGCAGCTTTTGAGATCCCGTGTTAAATCATATATTACAATTAACACATCAGATCCAGACCACCTAAATCAATCTGGTGAATGAACATCCTACCACTAGCCTTAGAAAGTAATGCTGGGGTTTATAAAAAGACATGTTGGAAGCGCTGCACTGTCATTAGATGTTTCTTCAGACTCCTCCACAGGAGGCTGACTGTTGATGCGTCTTAAGGTTGCAGATCCAGGCGAATCGTTTCCCACAGCGTGAACACGTGAAGGGTTTTTCTCCTGTGTGAACTCGTTGGTGTTTCTTTAGGTTCCCCGCTTCTGTGAACAGCTTACCACAGATATCACACTTAAAGGGTCTCTCGCCTGTATGCACTCGCTGGTGGGCCACAACGTTGGACATCCCAGGGAAGGCCTTTCCGCAGTACTTACAAATGTAGCCTTTTCGCTTACCTTTCTCTATGTGCTGTGAAAGAGTCATTCCAGCCAGAGAAACACCAGGCTGAGATAAGCTGGACATCATTTGGGGAATCATAGTGAAATATGAGGCGTTTGTTGCAGTTGTAGTTTCTGTGTGGACTGCTTCTGGTCTAGTGATGTTGCCGGATGGTTCTGTTTGCCCTTGGCTCAAAATGGCAGCTTGATTCCATGCTTCTTTCTCCCTCATGTGGACCTCTGCTGCATCTGTGCTTCCAACACCATGTAGACGGGCAGATGAAGCTCCATTCAGTCCACCCTTCGAACTTCTAACTGATGGTGCAGTCTTGGTTTCAACTAGCATGCAGTCTTGGTCCTGGTTGGTGTCTGTTGCATACGAGCAGGATGAATGCGTGGAGGAGGTGGCAGTGGTCTGGGGGGCCCAGCGTGTGAAGCGACCTTTATGCTCTGAAGGTCTTTCATACAACAGGCAGTCTGTTCCTGATGTGTCAGTGGCTCTCCTTTCTCTGCTAAGCATAGGCTGGTTTGTGAATGAGGTACTGCTTTTAACTGCTCCTTTGTGTCCTGAGCTTGTGTAAGATGCTGTTTCCCCTGTTACAGTCTTGCTGGTTCCTACAGCAGCCTTGTGGTACTGGTACTGCTTTGAACTACTCGGGCTGGATTCCATCACATCTGGGGTGAATAAATTCAGAAACATGTAAGAGCTTCTAAAGTTGTAGTAGCTACTACCAAATAACTGATCGTTATAGTAACCATTTTTTTCTGAATACTAGTTACAAATGTACATGTAAACAATGATGTATTTAAGTTACTATAAATACATTTAAATTCAGTTACCTTGTATCTCAAGTTCAATTGATGGCGAGATGTTTGATTTTTGGCTTCTATCAAGTCCATTTTCTCTCAAATGGGAAAAATCCAGATCTACAAGCTGGGAACAAAATAACACTACATTTACATGTATGAGTAACAGAAAACAGATGATTTATTAAAAGGAAAACATTTCTGTTACACAAGACATTGATAATTTACTAGTGGCACAGTTTTCCTGTTGATGCTCTTTGGCTTTGTCAAATGAATTGTGTTCTAGCAGAAGATTAAATCAACAAACCTTCTCCACTCCAAGTGCCACTGTGCTGTTGGTCGGTGAGGTAGAAATGTTCACGCTACAAATGTCCGTATTTGATTCCTCTAAACCAGAAAACATAAAAATACTTTTTATGATATTCCATCATTTGCTCCTATACACCAACAATATACAGTTTTTTGTATGTTTCTTAAGGGTCTGCAACATTTTGGCTGTTAACTCACCATCTTCCACTATTATGGCTCCTTGTGTCTGGCTTTCTTCCTCCAACCACTGGTTGTTTGGATCGTCCTTTATCACCAGTGTTTCTGGTTCTTCATCATCATCCTCTTCGTGCTGCTGAACACATGAAACAAGGCTTTGTGTTACAACATGACCCTGGCCGGCACATGGAACATTAATGCAATTTACTGGAATACAGAAACCTTATGTTTAAACTAACTAGAAATTGATTGTATATAGTTAATTGCATTTAATAGACAATGAGGCTGAAGCTACAGGGATGTGAGACAATGTGCAATGTTATAATGTAACAGTTAGAAGGTAATATTGAACACATTTTTCTTCTTGGAAAAGGAATGAGTGTGTAATTTCACTACTGTTAAACAGCCAGAGTATGATTTATAATTTATGTTTCCTGCTGTCTTTTTATTATTTCATTTTTTACAATTTATCATTTATCATGAGAAAAATACATGAATCTTTTAACCTTTTCCTCAAAAAATGGAACACATCAGTGCAGAAACGTTTATTAAAACATGTTTAATACTTAAATTATTGCCACTAGATTGCTTTACATTGTATTTGTTACAGAACACCACATGATGCTTTCACGTATTACACAAAACTAACCATATCCATACCGGTCAAAACCAGCTAGGAGAAATATTACACTAGTGCATTAACGTGGTTGATTACTACACATTTACATTATCTTTCATCTGTAATCAGTGATGATCACAGTTAGTTATTGAGTCCACTTAAAGTCGCCAGTTCATCAGCTATCAACAAATTGGGATGATACTTCTGCTGGTGGGTTCTGAGGTTCCGTATCCAGGCAAACGTCTTTCCACACTGGGAACAAATACACGGTCGTTCTCTTGTGTGGACTTTCTGGTGCTTTCGCAGGTTTCCTGCCTCAGCAAAGAACTTCCCACAGGTGTTACACTTGAACGGTTTCTCACCAGTGTGTATCCGTTGGTGGATCACCACCTTTTTGGGCCGATTAAAAACTTTGCCACAGTAGGTGCAGGCAAAGAGTTTTTCATGAGGAACTCTGTCATATTTGGTCCGACTAACTCTGGGTTGTTTGAGGCCAACATCTCCGATATTCTGGTGGCTGTCTGTCCCTTGAATTCTTGAAGATGTTGAAGCTACAGCTGCAAAGTCATTTGGCATCAGCGGCAAACCGGAGGAAGACAAGTGGGCCCTGCTATCCCGATGTCCCTCTCTCACATACGTTGGATAAACACATGTAGCCTGACTTTTCCCTTGTGGTACTTTGTTAGCCCACACAGAAATCTCTTCTCCTTCCTCTGCAGAGTCAACGTCTATGACCTCTGAATGACGTTCAGGGTCTGTGGACTGGCTCTCAGACGGTATCTCATTGTCGTACACACAAGATGGCTGCCGTGAGTCTACATTGTCACTCCCTTGCATTACATATTCCTTCACAGAACTGGGTTTCCCACTCAATTCATAATTGACTTCAGCATGTAATTCTACAGGCTCTTGGGATATCCCTTTAACACCCTCAAACTCTGTCTCAGATTTAAGCGCAGTGTCAGATCCACTGACCTCCAAGGTATGTTGCTGCATCCCAGACACCTGATCATCATCTTTCACCATGTGATCACCAAAACCTGCCGCTCCAGCCTGTGGAGTCTCTGTAACTTCTAAAAGAGAAACAGTGTTGCGGTTAAGATGGGCACTGCTGGCAACCCAAAGCCAGTGATGTTTTTGAATGTTATAGAGATCTGATTATGGGTTTAGGTGTGACATGAGGTTTCATTGTGTTTTTGCATCTCGTTCACTCACCATCTCTGATGAACAGTCTCTGCTGTGACTGGTTCTCCTCAAACATCTCCTCCTTTATTAGCACTGTGTCCACCTCAGATATTCCTGCATCTTCTTCCTATCATGGAAGAAAATATTTTACATGTCAAGAAATCCTCTGAACAGCAATTCTGTACATTTTCATTAATCAACCCTATTATTAATAACATTTTCTTATTTAATATGAATAATCCTTTGTATTTTAATTAGTTTTGCTGTGTCACAAATACATTTAATACATCTACATACATACACAAATGCACTTACATGTAACAAATATTTGATCTGTAAATTAGTAAAATGTATATTTAAATCTATTCTATTATTAATTCTGTTGTTGTATCTATTAATCCATTGTTTGTTATACAAAAATCTAGTTATTAGGGGATCAGTTAGTGTAAAAAGATAACGTCTTACCTACCATACTGTTATTGTCTGTCACTGCCTGCTGGACCGCGGGGTCCGTCCCTCCGCCTCTCCACAAGCCCGTGTTAAACGGAGCTTCATACAGGTCTGGATGCGTGAAAAAAACAGAAACAACACAACACACTTTATAGTTCATTAAATCAAAAGACTGAAGCACAATACAGGACATCACATAACGCACGATCGGCACACACCGTTAGTTTGGTTCCTGTATTTGTCTGACAAAGCAGCGCTCACTTGAACCCTGTTAGCTCGATTCAGAGAGCTGATCCTCCGCTCCGCAGAGCCCCGGGCCATCTTCAGCTCCAGGATGTGAAGTTTTCTCTTCAGGGCTTTGTTTTCACGCTGGCACTGGGTCATCTGCAGGTTTACAACCGCATAGTCGTCGTCTACTAGTTTGCATATCTCAGCCACGGCTGCGTTCGCCAGCACCTCCATGATGGAGGCTAACTGAGTCTGGAAAGCGATGCGATTTGACATGTTTCGCGTTACCAGTTTCCAGAAAAGCTCAGTGGTTTTGTGGCTATACGAGAACGATTTCAAATTTCTGATCTTTAAAAAACGATCTCTGAAAACAGTGATGGAAACGGGATCACTTGTCCAGGGTTGACATCGCTCAGCGCTTCCGGTCAGTAGTAGTGACGTAAAAGTCGTAGTGCTTGTTTTACTGCGCACGCGCATCTGCGGTGCTTTCTCTAGTTCAATAAAAGTACTGAATGAACACAAACTCATTCTGAATATTGAGTGTAACTAATATAATAACTGATTATTAGTTGCGAGTTATAGATTACATTGTTTATTCAGACTGAACTCTTTTTATCTGTATTTTTTAAAGAATGGAAATGTTGAAGAATCCATTTATGATGGACTTGATTTAATGTCAACTTTAATGAATAAACTTGTCTGAGATGCAAGCCATATGTTTTCTTATATAAAGCCTTTTAAAATGTAAATATTAATTTAATTTGGTAAGGGTCGCCATACACATAAAATACATGTAACATATATAAACATAATAAACTTTTTAAAGGAAAAAAGTTTAATGTTTTCAGTGGTAAAACACAAAATGTAATACAAAACATAATTTTTTAAACATTAATTTAATACATAGTAATACACTGAAGTAATTTCAAAAATACTTTTTTAATTTACATATTTGGGAGACACAATCCAACTTCCAGAACATTCAAGTTGTATAAACTGAACGCACAAAATCCAGCTGAGTTACAGTAATGACAATAAAATTCCGCTACATCTGGTGGAATTGATAAATTAATGAAATCAGTGATATACAAAAAAATTGCAAAAATGAAAACTACATGCTACACAATTAAGAGCTACATTTTTGTGAAGATGAAGCGTATTATATAAACTTAAATCATTCCAAGGTCCTCACAGATCACCTCTGGTGTTTGTCTTGGGTTCTTGTCTCGGAGTTGCTGAGAAGTTTTGGGTGGTTTCATGATGGTGCTGTAGATAGCTGTGATCTCATCAGGCATTTGGTTTTGTTGAGAGTTTTTGCTTGGGTTTGGGACAACCTCAGGTACACTATAAATTGGTTCCTCTATCATCTGGTCTGGTTTAATTCTTGAGTTTAGCGAGATTTTGTCGTATACCTCAGAGTACACAGGTTCCTGCTGCTTGTTGTTGAAGGTTGTCTTGGCAACCGGACCGTTCACTGTGTCAGTAGGTTTCGGAACACAATTGTTGAGTTTTGGGCAGGAGCGAATGACATCAGCAGGATCAGAATACACTGGCTCTGAATCATCCTTCTGATGAGGAGTGAAGCTAGCCTGCAGTGTGGATTGATCTTTCTTCATCATAGGATGGGATTGGATCACATCTGCCGGTGGTGTGTACACAGGTTCAGGCCTGCCAATTAAAACAGCAGGATCTGAATACACAGGCTCAGTCAAGCTGGTGTCGCAACCAGGATCTGAGTGTGTGCTATGAGAGGAGCTTAAAAAATCTGCAGATTTTGCATACGGAGGTTCTGTTGAGCCGATGGGACTCGCAGGTTTCGAATGTAGAGGATTTGAGACGCCATAAATATTTGGGCTAAGAGCATCTGAGGATGTGGAGTACACACTTTCGATTATTTCACTTCGATCAGGGCTGCTGTTGCTCTCGGTTTCCAGCATGTTGTAACTTTCAGGGCGTTTGGGCAAGGGCGAGCGAGGGGAACGAGAACGCGGAGTACGTGGCGACTGGCTGCCTCCGGTTACCGTCAGACTCTTCTGTTGGCGGATTGCTGACTCAATAAGATGAAGTATCTCATCACTCTGTCTCGTCTCAAAGTTAAATGTTCCAGGGCCTGATTCACAGCGTCTTCCTGCCTCTATAGAAAACAGCATCTAAATGGAAAAAAACATCAGGCATGAGACAAACTTCCGCTGTAGCTGTACACTGTCTCTTCCTGTAGCTAAACTGGTTGAGTATTACATTAATTAACAAACAATAACATTAACAAATAACATGAATAAATAAACAATGTGAATTTAACAGAAACTTGCTAGAGGAACATAAAAAATAACTGCAGAATGGCTCCAACGTTCTTTGTTCAGGATTTAAATATTAAAAGACATTAAGTAAGGTTTTAATCTTGTATTAATAACCAAATACAAGTAATATAAGAACATTTAAAGTTGTTCCACACTTCCTCATGGTCACTGCTCACCTTATCTCGTCCATACCGACGCAGTAACTTGTACGGCCACTCCATCAAAGTCCTCCTGGTCTCCAGGTCCTGAAGTGACAACAGGTCCTCAGCAGCCAGCAGCCAGTACTGTCCCTTCAGCCCACAACGAACCGACGCCTCGGTCTGCAACACGACCACTCTGAACGCGCACACTAAAAATGATACATTCAGGTATAGATACAGTAACATTAGCAGACTGTTGCTGGCTAATTAAACTATAGTGTGTACTCGGTTATTCAGGATAATATGGTCTGATGTGTGGACTCACATTGTTCTCTGGACACATAGATCTGATTGTCCTCCATAAGGGGGACCTGCTGTTGGCTGGTAGTACTTTGTTTCTGTGACATTATTGAAGAGTACAATAAGGGTTAAAGGAGACAAGCAGTATTGGAAAGGATTGCAACACTTTAGTCAAAACAGTCATGTAACTGCTTGCATTTTGCAGTGGCTTTCAAATTTGAATTCCAAACTCTTGCCCTTGGTCATGTAGTGTGTATTACAAGCAAATTTTTAAAGCCTAAACTGTCCATTTTTGAGTCTTTTCTCATGCACATAACCTTTGAAATCCAGAACCTCACCTGAAAGGCAATGTTACATATGATCTCCACCCATTCTCCACAGCTTTGCCTCTCTGCTGCAAATATCAGCCTCTTGCTGTCTGTCTCCACACAGAAGGCGGCCATGTTGTCCCCTGGACAGGCCTCTGCGTGAGGAGGCAACTTGACGACACTCACGCAGTCGGACAGTCGCACAACTTTTCTCTCTGGATGTCGCCTCACCACCACAGTCGATCGCTCGTGAACAGCCTCTGACAGTTCTAACCGTGCAACGCCTTGCCGACTGGCCGGATGAATGGCCAGCCAATATCGCTTCCACTTCTGTTGATGACAAATAGAAATGGGGTGAAGATAAAGTGATAATTCACCCAAAATTGGTGTTACAGGTTTGGAAAAACATGAAGGTGAGTAAATTATGGTAGTAGATTAATTTAGGGGCGAATGATCCCTTTAAAAACAGCATGAGAGAAAACTGATGCCTGAAAAAACGGTAGTGTTCTTTATTTCTACTGTTTACTTTAACATTGAAATGTTATTATTATTCGTTTTACATTGTATGATCTGTATGATCATTTAGATGCATCACATTTTACAGGAAACAGTCTTACAGAACTGGTGTTACACAAAATGAACAAACCTCTGGATTCCTGTATTGAAAAGTTTACATAAGACATTAGTGACCTCACACTGGAGGTGCGGAGGAAAGTAATTACTCACACAGCCCATCCCTCATTTACCTCACATGTATAGTGTGTGTGTATGTGTGTGTCAGGCAGGGCCAAACGCAGTTTCACCAGTGTGCTCTCGCGAGGCGTGTCTTTCGTCAGTGGAATGTGCCATTTTATGTGAGGTTTGCACACCAAGTTTCAACTTGTAGAGGCAATCTCAGCCCATTCATCTCATACCAGAGCATAACTTTATACCAGAGCATTAAGCCATAAGACTTGTCATGGCAAAAGATGGGAGTATGGTGAGCTTTGTTTTAAAAAAAAAAAGTAAAGGCAAATACCAGCAGGCAAAAAATTATCTTCCTAAGGCATAAATCTGATTTTTTTTTTCATAATGCTGTTAAACAAATTATGAATAACAAGAGTGGAATGTCACATTAAACAATTTTGTTAACAATTTCAGCTGTGGCTACATACTGTTTTATTCAAAATAACTGAGAACCTTTTATATGATGACTTTAAGTTGGCAAACAACCTTAAAAATACACTTTATCTGTTTTCAGCAACAGAAAACACACAAAAAAAACAGAAATACCAAAATAACAACAGAAAATGACTATTTCTTACCTCACCATGTTTCTCGTGCTGTAGGTAAACTTCACCTTGTTTGCCATGAGCACTCATATTTGTTGTTATATTCCTCTATGACAAGTCTCTGGCAAAAAGTGTTTTAAATAAAAAATTGTTTATTCTTTCACAGAGGTTAATGTTCATTCTTTCACAGGAGGTGAATGTCACCTTCTTAAAACCTGTTAATGCTTAATACCAAGTCTGTTACACGAGGTGGTGTTGGTGCAAACACAGACTCCACCTTTTAAAGAGAAAAGGCATTCATTTGGTGTGATGAATATTCATTGAATTCTGTCTGAATCCATGTCATATCTCAGTTTCACTAAATTAATAAGTTCTAATTAACAGATAAACTTAATTAAATCTGACTTACATGCTTAAAAACCTTGTATGGAATGTATAATAATAATAATATATATGATGTATTATGAAGATAATTGTAACATAAAACTGTTTGTAGTTTGGTATACTATGTGTCTACTTTGCTAATTTGTAGACATGTTTTGTAAATTTACAAAAATATATACACATTTTCAGCCCTGGCTATGTTACATAAGACTGCTGTAAGTAAGGACAGAAAGTGGTGGGAGGGGAAAAATAACCTGACTTAAATTTAAGTCATCCATATACAAGCATATTCTGACCCACTCGTTTTTAAGATAATATTCATCAATTACATTTAGGTGAACACCAGATTACACAAGAAACATATTATTTCCTATTAGCAAAACTACTAAAATATAACGTCCTCTGTGGGGGCCATCCCACATTAAGACCTTTTAATATTAAAACGTATTATAAATATAAAATATTGGACATAAACTCACACAAGCCATTTGTAACAGACATTATCTTAGGTCTGAGCACAACCGGTCATTTGCCATAAACAGTCACATAATACACCCTTCCTGTTATTATTAATACAGGCTGAAGAACTTACTGTAATCATCCACTGACATCATTCAGCTGCTAAATTAGCAGTTAGGTGTCAAAAAATTCTTATAGCTATAAATACTTACTGTGATACATACTGAAAAGAGACGTACGTTTGTCTCTGCAGCCTGAAGCACTGAAGGTCCCCTGAAGCACCCCTCCCTCAACCAAATACTATTTAGCCCAATGTGCTGACTCAGAGGTTAATAATTTCAGCAGGTACAAGCCTCAACTGTTAGACCTGAAGACTGTCAAGTAATGCAAAAATATATATGAAACATTCTGCATATAAGACCTGTAAACAAGCTGTGGTGCAAGAGCAATGAAACATAGAGGAGCATCTCATATGGGATAAAAGTCGTTGGTGTTGGCAAGTTACCGTGTTAGAGTCGTGTCATCAAGTCTACAGAAAAGCTTAAACCATGCAGGCAGTTAGGCTCTTTTTTGCATGCAAATTAACATACCTCTAAAATTTGCTGCTTGGTTTAACCACACGTATACAAAAAATACACAGAGGGTTTTGATGTGCCTTGTTTACACTTGGCATTTATTAAACTAAGCACTCAGAGATTGCTCACACTGGGGAAATTCCACTATTTCAGCCAACAAATTTCCTGTCTGTGAGTCTGTTTGTGCTGTTCCTTAACCTTCAGAGTATTCTGATAGCTATAAAGGCCCATAGCAGTGTGCACTTAACAGACAGACTCCAAGCGTGACAGAAGCTTAACTAACAGAGCTGTGCTGCTAGTTAATGGAGTAAAATATTAGTTAGCTGGTAAGAAACTGCTTAAGTTTAGTTTTTGTGTACTTATTTTGTCAAAAGAACAGACAAAAACTATCCAGGAGGGAACCTGTTGTTTTATTTGTTTTTTTTTCCATTTTTGTTAATGCATGTTGCACACTGTGACAGAACTTCAGTGGAGGAAGGAGAAACGAAACAGGAAAAAACATGTTTCTGTGAAAATCTCTCAAAGGTTGTCAGCTGCCACCAGCTCTGTACATCCTAGAATGGTCCACCTGTCAACGGTCCATTACTGTCAAGTTTCCTCTGACCCGGCCCTTTGCCCCCCCACTCTAATGACACACACCTCCCTCCAAACTTTCCTTTACACAAAATAAAAGACAGGAAAAAAAGGCAATGAAACTGCGACAAACTGCTAGTCACTATCACAATAGTGGAAATCACATAACTGTTCCTCTTAGATTAATACAAAGATCTTCCAGGAGAACTAGTCACAATCAGCAGCGGTCCAATAGGAGCATTACACTGATTAACCCACCCACGTTATACATGGAGACAGACGGAAATAAAAAGCTTACAGAAGAGCATCCAGCACCCCCCACCCACAACCCCAACCCCATCAAGCCCCACACACCCCCAGTCGGATTGAAGTATGTGTGAGGGTGATCTCTGGTAACCAGAGGTCACATAAAGTCTTTATAAAGGAGCCCCTAACTGGAGGGTCTCTAATATTTCACGCCTGGAACAAACTCCTTGGCCTCTGGGTTCAAGCTGCTCTTGCGCTGTGAAAGAAACAAGACAAACGTACGAGGTGAGATGGGAATGAGCGAATTAAGATAATACAAGATATAATGCAATTATTGTATATGTGAAATAAGAATGTACGAGGTTAGAACCAATTAAAGATATCAGGCTAATACAACACGTTACAAAATGCAACCGTGTAGCAAAAACACCGTCAAGTACGTTTTGTTGTATTGAAGTTCATTTATTTGTAACTATTGTAACAAGTAGTTTCCACTGTGACATGTTTTTGTTCCTCAGATGCTAGTCTCACAATGAAGGTGTGAGGTTAGCATTACTCATAATATCCGTAAATCATGCTATAATTTTGGTATGGTCCTCACCGCAATGTCTTCTGCATTTCCGTCACCGACCGTCAGCGCACTCAGCTGCTGTTGGATCTGTCCCACTCCAGGAGGAAGATCTCTGGCTGGAATAAACCAATCCTGGTCCTCCTCCTCTAACATCTCCTGGAAACAGCGCTCCAGAAACTCCTGCTCCAGAAGTTCCTCCTCCACCTGCAGCAAAACGTGACCATACTTGTTAATTATGGCACTTACCTCAGCTTGGCATTTCATTTCAGCCACTTTCTGTTTCACGCCTCTTATTAACCGACTCATCATTCAACTATTGCCTCTTATGTTTGTTGTAAAGGGATGGTTCAAATTAGGTCATTAACACGAGTTTCATTCTTCCGTCAAACACAAAATAAGGGGTTAGGCAAAATTTTACTTCTAATATTAAGGCACAGCCACAGTCTCTATTCGCTTTACTGTGTGTGCGTACATACAGTTCTGTGTAAGTCTGAGGCCAACACCAACTTTGTTTTAGCACAGTTTTAATGACCATCTAGTAAATTTTATTAAGATACAAACAAAAAAATGTTAAAATAACTTTCAGAATGAAGGGGCTACTTCAGGCAAAAGTTAAACATCTTGAACTTTGGGAAGACTGTCCTGAAGTCATTAGATTAGAATTAGGTTTCCATTTCATTCAGGTTTAAGAGGGCCAGTTATTGCTATTGTTTAGATGTAAGGGTAGATCACACTACATATCTGCCACTTTAGCCTATAGAAGCTTTTTTTGTTTTTTTTTAAATACTGCATACAAATTTCCTGTATTTTTAGGATGTATTTTAATAGCAATACACACGCACAATATTCTTTCATTTGAAATCTCTTCTAGTGTTGCACAAAAAGGTATATTAATAAACAAAATAAGGGTCAGTAAATAACAGACATGTAATTGTTTGGTAAACTATCCCAATAAAACGTCCAGTGATCATATCTGCATTTCTGAATCTTCATGAAAGAACACAAACTGCCCATTTGAATTTTCACCACACTGACCTGTCTGTTGTACTCCTCTTCATTCTCCATCCACATGTACTCTGCAAACGGATTGGCCTCCCCCTCTTTGTGTCCATTGACAACATTCTCGTCTTTCCCTTGACCGCTGCCGCCTCCTGGTGTCTTTGCTACCTCCGGACTGTTAATATCAGCAGGTTCTAGATGGGTAAACACACACAACACAAACATCAGCATTAACTAACCCACACACACCAACATGAGCATAAACTAACCTAAAAAAATAAATACTGGCATTTATTCACTTTTATATGAAGAAAAATGGAAATCATTTTCATTTTTTTATAAGTGAATGGTCACCAGGGCACGACACACACACCATTATGTGTATATAATGTGTGTATAACATTATAACATATAACTTGTACATTATATTGCATGTATTTTAAATATATTTATGATGTGTTGATGTGTAATCCTACAACAAGCTAAATATTTCAGTTTGATCTGCTGTCCTACTATAGCTACACACAAGGTGTAATAATGGCCAAACATGGCTTGAAAATCATTATGTAACTATCTGTTACTAACTAACATTGTGTTGCATAAATGAGACAAAGAGGAGGTCAGTGGACACCATCTTTCTCCACATGGATTTGATTCATTGTAACGTGAGCTAAGAGGCCTGCTTGAGGCTCTAGAAATCACGATCAATAATCAAACAACCAAGGAAGAATATCTATAATAAACAGGCCCAATTTTGCTTAAAATGTCTCCCGTCTTTACACAAAGTTGAACACTTGCTCTAACTTCACGCATGGCGGACGGGCATTGCAAAGCTATGCGTGTTAGCACGAGCCACGACCGGAACAACATGTTTTCCACGTGAAAATACTTGTTTTGACCGTACAGATTAACGTTTAACACTCATTTGCATGAAATCGGTGCTGGATTTGATCGTCCTTTAAATCTGTTTTAAAATATTTAAATAATTTTGTTTAGTAAATGCAGTACGCGTGAGTTAGCCACACCGCATCACATACACATCTAACACAAAATCGCACATCTCGCCAGGCCTACACGTCGTGCTTTGAAAGATACTAACAAATGACCCTTAACTAACCCACTAACTTGTGTTAAGTGTTAAATCTGTTAATACACTGATATTTGGGTAACATGCGGATGCAGCGATGGCTACCATTTCGCAAAACAAAGAAAGCGGGAGCAGTACGCCGCATATACAAAGTCAAAAGACTAAACACGACTCGTTTCAAACATATGAGAGGTTTGGTGGACTCACCCGGCATTGTAACGCTTCTGTCCCGCTAAACGATCGCCAAATAAATCGACTAAAATAAGTAAATTTCCTATTTGCAGCAACACCGTTACCTGGCCAGATTTCAACACTACGTCAAAGTCTCATGCGGGCCTTTCACACAAACACATGCGGGCGCCCCTGTCGGTCATCTTCAATGTTGCAAAAGCATCTATTGCATATAATTATAATGCATTTTATATTAAATATTGATTTAAATATTTTAACTAAACTTGTGCTGAAATGTTGCGGACTGCTAGTCGCAATGTCACAGCAAAGAAAGTAACAAAATGGATGCAACAGGCCTGGATGTTTCAAACGTTTATAAGAAACATTGGAGCAATTAAATATCGTGATAAAATAAATAAATGCCCATGCCAGGTAATATCTGATGTCATTTGGGTCAAAAGAAGTGGTGGGTTTAGGTGGTCGCATTTAGAAACGCATCATGAGTTCACCAGAACCTTCTTTAAAAACACCGACATGCTTTTCAGAAAGTAATTAACCCAGATCTGGATAGTCTGTTTAAAATAGCAACATAATAATCCAGGTGATTATAACACAATTTAGTGCCAAGACACACACAGGTAAAAAACAATGACCCATATGTTACTAACACATACAATAAAACTGTATTTCCAAACCTGAAATGGTAGATTATGTTTTTATGTGATGTATATGCAGTGTCACCACAAACATCATTTTCTGAAACCTTATTTTTATATTTTAAGTTTATTATTTAAACATGGCTGTTTAGAAACAAAGAATGATGGAATGATGGTTAAAGTTTTTGCTCAGTTTTTAACTGTTTGTGTTTTGTTTTACTGAACTGTTACAAACAGAAAATATTAATGAACTGATCACGCGTTATTTAAAGAGAGATATATTCTGTGTTTCTGCTTAAATGTAAATGTTTAGACTGACTGTAAATATTTATGTCAATGTTTATGTTTGTAAACTGTTTATTCAATAACAAAACGCATGTCTCCCTGGTGGTCTAGTGGTTAGGATTCGGCGCTCTCACCGCCGCGGCCCGGGTTCGATTCCCGGTCAGGGAACATTAATTTTTGAAAATTGATGTTAAAGTTATTTAATGTGTGTATTAGTAACTTAGCCTTTAACTAAAAGCGGACCAATTAAATTTATTTCAATATTTCGATATTAAGTTCTAATGTAATCATGAGAAACTAGCTATATATTGATAAAATTGTTATATATTTGCTAGATATTGATTAAACTTGTGTAGGAATTATTTTGGATAATTTATTTGATTCATTTATGAAAAAATTGTGCATCATAAAAAAACTATATCAATTGTGACCTTTGTCATAAACATGATTTTATTCATTCATACTTTTTATGTTTGGTTTTTATGTTGAAGGTTCATAACA
>JAZGTK010000273.1:0-97123 GCA_036877625.1 Ambastaia sidthimunki
ATACTATATACTAAGGTGCAAGTGGTGTTTTATTTCATTTTAGATCATATAGATTATTTTGTAATCGACAAATGCCAAATTATAAACAAAATGTATTACTAACCATTGCTGTCTTATAGAAAATTATATAAGACACGTTTCGGTATTATATGTAGCATGATTATAATTTATATATGCCATCAATTGTCGTTATAAGCGGGAGTTGACTTACAATAGCAAACTTTAAAGTGTACAAGGAAGTGATTTGAGATGCCGCAGCTACGAATTAATGTATTTTAATGTTTTGTGTACAGTGTCAAACTAAATGAAACAACCTTATAACCTGCTCCAGTGACATTTCACCAACATTTTAGTACTTCACTTCATAACTAGTACTTGCAGTAATCGAACTAGTTATTACAGTAAAGGCATTTTATTTAAACCCTAACCATAACAACTAGACATCTAGTTTAAAATGTGCCTTGTTCGTTTACAACCATGGGTAAATATAGTGTACTGAACATTTAAGTGATCTCTTACCTTGGCCATCTTTATCATTTTCTTGGCTATTTCAATGTCCCCCTGATGATTCTGTCCGATTTCTGCGATTATGAAACACGGATTGTTCCCTCCGATCTGACGACCGGGACACAACTCAAATTCAATAGGCATCTTTATTATAAAATGTACAGAAAGGCTGCGAGTACGAGAGGTATTAAGTGTGGACGGCAGAAGCGTTCACTGCTTTAACTGCACGACTCAACTGCTGATATGAAAGAACTCGTAGAACTTCCGGGTTTATTTACCACACGCCACGTGTTTCAAAATAAAAGTCCGTCATTTTAATAAGCGTGATTCAGTCTTTTTGCGAGATTGATTTGTGTGGGACCAACATAATAAAAACCAAGTAATTCATATCATCCATTTAGAATATTTAGAAGATTTTTTCCTTTATTTTTCTTATTGTACATATTGTGCAATCTCTATTCACATATCATATAGGTTATAAGAAAATACACGTACCTTAATTAGCAAAGTAAATAATGGGAAATAAATAAACCTTGTTACAGATGGTCACCACTTTGTTTTTGTGTTACATACCGACAACATACAAGTTCCAGTCATAGCAGAAGCTGTGAGGACAACTTTTGCCTCTAGATGGCTTAACACAGGAAACAAATACTCAACCAGTCAACGTGTCTGTCCACAGGACAGGTTTAAGGGTATAATAATTTCAATTAATACGAACAAATTATTTATTTATTTTTGTTTATTTAAAAATAATATGGCGAGGAACAGAAAAAAAATTAAAAAAGAAAGAGGAGGAATAAATTACAAAACTGCAACAAATGTTTGTTTGTTTGCATGGAACAAAAACATTTTATATTATTATTATCTTTGAAGGCAAACAAAACAGAAAAACAAAACAGACTCTTACCTACAATAGATACAGAGTTTAGTTAGACATGAGCTCCAGCAGCATGTATACAGTGCAGCTCAACAGCTGAACAGCAATACAAAGACAAAAGACATAATTCCTTTAATGATTCTTTCATTTTACACCTTCTGTTAGCCAAAATTAAATAAGAGTAACTTCAATGAGAGTAAACATATTGAGCAGTAATGTTTCATCTATTCATTAACTGAACGAGTAAACAATTAAAAACATGATGGACAACAACAAAGACAGATTTGACTTTGATTTTCACGGATCAGCATAAGGCACAAAGAAAAACATGTACTTTGAGAGAGAAAAAAAGAAATGAGAGAAAAGAAATCTTCCCAATATCAAATATCTATTAGTTCTCCTATAAATACAAACAGTCAATCCCACCTTCCTTCATCACTCCTCATACACTCCATAAATTAATCTTTAAAATGACACGTTCATTTAGTGTTTGATCCCAACAACAGCGCTTGTTTGTGACTGCAGGTAAAACAGGACCTGTAGTCTTCTAGGACATATACACAAGAAACAACAAATAAAACCCTTACAGTGTCAGGCTTTAAAAAACTACTATAGGCATAAATTAATGGACGCAGCAGGTGATTGGCCCTCAGCTCCAAAGTCTGTGATTGGTTCGTGGTTTTTGAGTCATCTCAGTAGGTACGGCGGGTGGTGTAGTCCAGTACCATGCTGGCGGCTCCCAGCAGTGCCGGGTCTTCCAGGTGAGACACCATGACCTTTGTGTTTTGTACCGAGAGAAGAGCACGCTGGCTGATGACCTGCCGGACCGGATCCTCGTAGTGTTTCGCCATAACGCCTGACAGAATCACCAGAGATGGGTTCACCATGTGCAGGATGTTCACAATACCCAAACCCAGAGCGGTACCGGCTGTGAGGACAAAGATGAGACAGCAAAGGTTTATGACAGCCAACATTTAAACGACTTGCTCAATAACTGATTTTTTTGACAAAAGCAGCTTTAATTACAGTGTCTCGTTACTGCATAAACTAAAGATGTGATGTGGGTTACAGTCATTTGACATGTTATATCTGATCACATTTCATTACCTGTGTGAAGTATGCTCTCAGCTTTAGAGTTGCCGAGGTGAGCAGCATCGATGAGATGACGAGCGTTCACCTGTTCTTTATTTAAAGTCATTCCATTCACCAACAGCAGATCCTCTGTCATCAAACATGAAAATAACAGCTTAAAACTCTCTTAAAACCCTCAAAATGTCTGTTTATGGATTCTGATGTTCGGTGATGTTGAGGAAGCTGTTGCAGAAATCTTGTTCAGATTAACACAATTTTACACTAACAAAGCAACCAACAAAATCTGTTAATAAACCAGATTTCATATGTATAATATAACTTAATACAAAAAACAATATAATATATAGTATTATATAATACTACATATAAATACCACTTTTAGGTGCTTGATAGCTTATATCTCCTGCATTCTAAAAAAGTTTATTAAAAAAGTATTTCTTAATCACACTTTACTTGTAGTAAAGACAAAACAGTAGTAACTACAGCAGCAATTCTATTTGTAAAGCTACTGTCATGCTACTGAAAAATGTGGTCAGGTGTGTATCAGGTCGGGTGTGTGTTTGTCTTTAAAGACTGAATAGATAAGAACTGCTATCTGACAAAAACAGAAATACAACAGCCACATTTTTAAATGAGTGCAGGGTTTGTCTTTTGTTTTTTGAGGTCTGGTATGTTGAAAATGATGAAGATTATGCAAACAATGGCTTTACGTCATTGTAACTGTGACGTTTTACAAACGGCAATATGAACCAGTTTGACTGCAGGGAATTTAAATGGAAACAATTGTGAAACTGGAAAATCAGTGCGGGCGAGGCTACATGTCTGAGAATGTATCTGTTCATCTCACCGTCATGTAGTTTCTTTGCTTCTCTCTGCAGGGCATGGCCGGATGAGAAGGCTTCTATACAACCGTGACTTCCACATGTGCATTCCGGTCCGTCCAGGGAAACCACGATGTGTCCCAGTTCTGCCGCACAAAACGTGCTGCCGTGGATCAGTTCATTATGCTGAATGATTCCACCTCCAATCCCTGGAAATTAATCACAGACAATATTCCAAACAAATGTATTCTTCCAAATTCTTCACTGCTACACATGAGATACATATAATCACACAGAAATCTGTCCATTCAGGAAGAAAGCATTAATTTTTACTTTATTTCACGCCAGTTAAAAGTGCTGTTAGTTTGCCTTGTGTGTCACTATGACTTAATACTGATAATTCTTTTCAGAAAACTTTAAGTATATTCATTTCAAATTTAAACAGAAGACAGAAAATAATGTTTTGGGACATAACTTTAACCACAAATTAAAAATGAAACCACAAAATATTTGGCACTCTGTAAAGCTGTAACTACATATTTAGGATTGGGGAAACAGATGGAGACTAAAAAACATTTGATGACCCCTGACTACAATTTGAGGAAGTGTTTTGACTCTGATACTTTTGGTCCAGAGTTTAGCAATCAACTTTAAATTAAATAATTCAAAACACACTATTTGTTCAGCCACAAAAGTTCAGCATGTTTTCTGAGAACAGTCCTGCTATGTGAAGTGGTAGACAGTATGACAATTTAAACCCTATTTGATAACCTGATTAACCAGTATAACCAGTGAAGCGGTTCTTAAAAACCTGTCAAATAATGGCAGATCCAACTCCTTACTGTTGCCTAGCAACAGCAGGTAAGAGGATTTTAAAAAGGAACGAACCGGTTCCAGTGATAATGGTGACAAAGTTCTCCACTCCCTTCCCATGACCGAACTTCCTCTCGGCGAGGGCCGCGCAGTTTCCGTCATTGTCGACCCACACGGGCAGATGGAGGGCGCTGGAAAGCGGAGTGCGGATGTCCACTGAGCTCCACTCGTTTATCAGCTTGGTGGAGTGAAGGACGACCCCATCCTGTGGGTTGACACGCCCCCCTGTGCTCACACCTGAAATAAATATGATATAATGTATAAATTAACAATCAGAAGGATTACATACATAGTTATTAAATGGAATGCAGACGCACCGACTCCCAGAATTCTGCAGTTGAGGTGGACGGCATCGGCCATCGCCTGCTTGCACATGCTCAGTATGAGCTCTATCCTCTCCTCAAACGTCTTGGGATTCAGTTGGATGTACTTCTTAACTATGCTTCCCTGAAAAACATTCACACGCGTTTGATTAAATAAACATACACGAATTATCATGCCTAATAACACAACAATAAAACCCAACAAATATTTAAATAAATAAAAACTAATTCAGACCATCACTGTGAACAATTATTTGAGATTATTTGTTTTACAAATTAAGGATAAGTTTAGCACCCCTAATCATTTTACCCCAAATATGATTGAAATATGCATATGTATATCATATTGCATAAATATGCATGTTGATAACAGACTAATGATTTTTCATGCTGCTGTTTGATTGTTTATCTCATCATTTGACCATGAGGAAATACCTCTCCATCATTCTGACTGGAGGTGTGGCTTCTGTCATTGTTATTCACCTAAACCAATAAAGCACTCGGTCAACAGAAATATCATCCGGATGTGCAAGAATTCTTAAAAGGAAAAAAACATTTCCTTCTATAATTGATTTAAAAAACAATTATAGAAGGTTAATATGGCCATTCCGAGATCTATCAAAAGCTGATATTTCAAATAGGACACAAAAGTTAATTTTAAGTATTTTAAAATAAGAGTAATTTAGTTGTTCACTGAAACTCATCAGTTTTATTCATCAATTTTATTTGCTGTAATTAAATTGTATTTTATATTAATGTCAGTCTGCTCCAACCGCGTCAACTTACCAAACCCACTTTTACGCAAAAGATTACACAAGTTGCCTGACCAAACCTGGTGCTGTTTGTTTAACAGAGACCTACGCTTTAGATAAATTAAATATTGGCATACAAACAGCCATATCCTGTACCATAAAACACAAAACTCTCACACTCTTTTTCATAATCAAACAGCTGTAAGAAGAAAGTTCAACATCTCGTGGTGTATCATGCACTCTAAACACTTCCTGGTTATAACGGCATGAAGATCCTGAAGATGATTTATATGTTTGTTCTTTCTCACGTACCTTCATACTGATGATGGCCACGCGCAGGTTGGTTCCCCCGAGGTCCACAGCAAGGGCGCTCTGGGTCTCCAGAATGTGGTCGATGTCTTGGGAAAAGCACTCCTTCACCGGCGGGAAGCAGAACTTCTTCTGAAGCGGCTCAGATAGGTCAATCGTCTGCAGGAACTTGAGGATGCGCTGGACTGCATTTCCATCGCCATAGATCTTGGAGCTGGAGGACAGAGCCGAAACACTCAGTACACACTCACTCTAAAATACAGACAAGAACTTTCTCCAATAGACAACACTGGTACTGATAACTACTTGGCTTAAACTAATATTCACTCATTCAAAACATGTAATATTTACTCATACAATTTTATCAAAGTGAATAAACAATGCATTTTTATACTATGTTTAGTCTCAATTCTTAATTTCAGAAACTGCTTATTAACCAGTGACTGTTTTAAACAAGGAGAAATGACTTTCATGAAAGATTTAAAGATTTGGAAATTCACACTGTCCGGCACACAAAACTCCGGACGACCTAGAATTCATCCCAGAATTAGATGAACAGCTTTTATTGTGTTCTTTCTGAAGCTTCAGTCAAAATTCAACAGATCTCAAAAGGCAATTTTTTCCATGCAAAGCAGGAAGAAAATTACACAGTTTTGGAACAGCAGGAGAATAAATATGTAATTACATGTGGTTTATTTTGGGCTGAACTAATCGTTTAACAAAGAGAGCTCATTACCAGGGGTAGCGTTTTCCAAACTGCAGCTCCAGGGCATGGAAGATTTTGTTATGCGTGTCGGCGTCTCGCACATGCAGAACATTTTCCCCTGTTGTCACAATAACAAATTATTAACATGAGCCACTGTACGTCCTAGCTGTGTACTGTACAGACAATAAATATCAAAGCAGAATATCCATGAGGCTATTTAGATCTAAAGTAGGTTAAATATCTGATCAGTTATTTATCGATTAAAGTCTGTAACCAAACAGAATTGCAAGAATGGTTTTCAAACAGGTTTTTCCAAACACACCTTTTTTGTCATTGGCTAAACCAATTTTTGAAACGGCCACATTGTTTACACTTTTTAGGGACCTCCAGAAACAACAGCTCTGTTTATAATATTTATTGCACATTGAGCTTAGATAGAAAAAATATTTAAATAAAAATTCCTTAAACCTTACATTTTTCTCTGGTGACTTATAAACTACATTCGTATCTCATCTTACCTGTTTCTCGACCCGTCTGCCGAGTTCCCAGGTTAATAACGGGAGTTCCGAACCCTCCGGCCTCACGAACACCACAGCTGCTGTTTCCGATCATACAGCCGGCGTGAGCCACCAGCTGGATAAACTGATCGAACGGAACGTGTTTGACCGCACGGAAGTTCGGATGCTGCTCGATTCCTTTCCTTCTCATTACACGAACCATCTCTTTACTGCCTGCATCACACAAACACAGCAGTACAGAGTTCAGTGTTAGACACAACACCCACTGACCTGCTGATAGAGGCTCTGACAGTCACATAAAGACTTCATTCTGAAGGACAATTCTTAAGGTATTAATGTGCAAAAGCATCTCTGACCAGATATTTCTGATACTTCTGACCAGATTAATTATGTGAAGTCTTTGACGTGTGAGTCTTTGATATACAAAATGTGTGTATACAAAGTGTGAACAGTGTCTGACAGAAAGTGGAACAGCTGACCTGCGTCTATATTGGGGAAGAGAATGAGAGTCTTCTTGTTAAAGGAAATGAGAGCATCCAGCATTAACTCGTAGATCTTTATGGAATTTTTGATGTCCGTGGTAACAGGGTGTTGTAGTGCTACGATATAGTCTTGTTCCGCAACATCTCCTGTTTGGGAAAGAATAACATGAGCATGCAATATTAAGTCATCCGTGCAGATAAATAAAATGGGAATTTTCCCATGGAAGCTGATTGTAGAGAACGCTCTACAAACTGTACAATGTGTGTTTAAGTCAATAACACTTCAAACCACAGTTTTACAACAAATTGCCATGCTTAAGTTTGTGGTTAAAATAATTTAACTATAGTAACCATGGGTTATTTTTATTTTATTCGTAGTAAAATCATGGAATTTTTCCAAGAGAAATCTCATCCCATTCATCTACTTACCGAGCCAAGATTTGATGATGTCAGAATAATCGTCTCGTTGGTGGGCAGTCAGCAGCTTGTCGTACGACGGGCAGCCGGCCAATAGGATGCGAGAGTGGTCTTCGCACATGGAGATGAGGTGTCTCTCGGCCGAGCGCGTGCAGACGGCGTGGTAGTGAGCCAGTTTGGAGATGGCGTGTCGAATGGAGTCGTCGATCGTTCCGCTGACTTCTCCGCCCTCCAGGTGTAAAATGCGAATATTCATTAGAGCTGCCGCCGTGGCCAAGGCAAGCGCGTCGAACCGGTCACCGTGGACTAGCAGAATGTCGGGGTCGAGTCGCTGGAGCACATCCGGAAGCTTCACGAGCGCAAGACCAACGGACTCCACCATAGCAGCTTCATCTTCACCACGAACGATGGTGTGAAGTTTAGAGCCGATATCAAACTCATCCTGCTCGATCATTCGGAAGGTGTTTCTGAGAAATACATTTACAGAGAGATACATCTTCAGTTCACTGTTATCATCTCATAGAACAGAACCAGCCCAGCTAACAACTTTGGGTTGAAAGAATGTTTCCCTAACGTTTCCATTAAGTAACAATACTCGCAAATCTTTTAAAATATATTACTTAGAAGTTCAGAATAAGTTCTATACGTTCTATGCCAATGTTTTTAGAATGTTTGTTAATGAATATATAATGCTGAAATAACATTCTACTAATGTTACTGTATGAAAGGTGTTAGATAACTAAGAAAACGTTCAGAGAACATCAGCCAACATTCTGAGAACGTTCCCTGTTGGCTGGGATGTAGGTAGAGGTTGCACTTTAAAAGCAAGCTTTCTCTGTTTTCTGTAGGCAGTGTCACCTATGGAAAAGTGAGGGCTGGTTTGGCTTCACTGACAACACACAATGGCTTCTAGCCCACCGTGAGGGTCAAACTCCCGACGGCAAGAGCTACATTCCAACATTTCCATGGCAACAGTGGGATAAACTGCGGATTCGTGTGCTAGAGGTCTCAAGTACAGCTGAAGAGACTGAAACTACAGCTTAACCTGTATGTTTTACGTTATTGTGAGCATTGTCAAACAATTCTGAATGATGCACTGTTTAAAAAAAACATCAAAATGTCTTCTTATTGTGAATATTTTTGCATGTTTGGTTTAGCAATGTTTGGAAAATCTGTACAAATATGATTTGTGCTCCTTAAACATGAAATAAAGACAGAATTTCAGTGTAACCCAGCGGATTTCTCACCCGTAATCATCAATAAGATGTGAGCCCAGAACCACAACCTCTAACTCAAAGATATCCGGATGAGACTTGATCCCGAACATGATGGGAGCGAGTTTGGAGTAATCGGCTCTGTTGCAGGTGGCCACGCAGATGCGTAGGCGACGCTTCGGCACCTCGGTTCGATCCATCCTCGCCTGCGCTTGCTGGGTCTTCAGAAAGTACTGCTCCTACAAAATAACACACTCTCAGTTTACACTTGTATAGTATTTGAAGATCGTATAAGGCAGACTGGTCAATTTTCAAAACATGCTTATTGTCACGTAAACAAAGGTCAATCGATAATGCAAAACAATAAAACATTTACTTAAGTTTATTGTAAAACTTTTCTGTATAACAGGGAATACATTTTTAATGACCTGCTTGTAAAAAATTGTGATAAACTATGCAAAACAAAACATTTTGTTTTAAAAACAAATTATTTTTTGATATGGTCCCCTGGCATGTTAAATAAGAAGATATTTGACCTATTTAAAAGCTATACAGTGATATTAATTTGTTACAGTGATATTATTATTTGTGTCATAGCTGTTACTAGCCAATAGTGTGCATTTTAGCATGACTGGAATCCTGCATTGACCAATCAGCATTCAGCACCGGAACCTGCCATTGCTAGCCAATAGTGTGCATTTTAGCATGACTGGAATCCTGCATTGACCAATCAGCATTCAGCACCGGAACCTGCCATTGCTAGCCAATAGTGTGCATTTTAGCATGACTGGAATCCTGCATTGACCAATCAGCATTCCAGAATGGAACTAGCTGACTTGCAAGATATTAAAAAAATATATAAATAAAAATAAAAAAGCTGCAGTAAATCAGAGCAAGATTTCATGCCAGGATTGCCAAGTTATGAAGGAATGTACTTACATGAGAATTCCTGACCTCAACACTCTGAGGCATGAACAGAATAAAGAGGAAAAGAAGAGGTAGATAGAGCTACATCACTTTAAAAAAAGACAATAAAACTATCAGTCCGTTTAAACAGCAGTTTGTCTGACTCAATACTACATTCTTTCTGACCCTCTATGAAACCTCTATAAAAGTGGAGAATACCTTCAAATGCTGTTGAGTACCTGGACAATCATTGACTGCTCGTATACTCAGAATCTGCCTTTACCGACACAGACAGCAAACAGAACAACTACACAGAGACTGAATCCCAGCGACTGCAGCGAGTGTCACCAAGCCAGCTTAAGTCTGACTAATTTAAAACAGTTGTTTCGTTAACTGTTAAGTATAAAATGCATTAGAAATTAAATTAAGCAAACTGTAGCCCCTGAAAGACAAATAAATACATCCAACAGTCAACAAAGACTCTGAACTCTACAAATCAACATGTAATCGATTTTTTTTAACGAAAGGTTATGTTTGCTCAGTAACTGTACAATTACCATAACAGACTTATAAGGAAAAGAACTAGATCATGATATTGACTTAAATACAAGTCAGAGTGTTACAATGTAAACATCTGAATAAACGTTTCGTAACTCACTTCATCTAAAAAAACACATGAGAAATCAAGTAAAAACTTATTTGACTTGTGGAAATGACATTATAATTATCAGAAATAAATCCCATCAGCTGATAACTCCACGTCAACTAACTACTAAAATTTTAATTTAGCCGTATCTGTTTCATAACTAGTGGTACAACAGCTCCCAACCCTACAGCCAATGAAATGTTGTACGGCAGCTGCTAGCAAAAGTGTTGGTGTCTGTCACTCATGTTAACTTTTAACCAGTAACCTAGAGATACAACAGACACATGCTAATACAAATGACAATGTGAACCAATCACTTACTTTTCTTAGCATATGTTAAGAGTCATCACTTGTTTAAGACGAGTGTATTGTATGTATTGTTTGTATTATGTATTGTTTTATTAATTTAATATAAATAAAATAAGACGAATTTAAAATACTGTTACATTTTTATATTATTTTAAAGTACAGTGGCCTAAATAAAAAGGTCTTATCTTATTCCCAGGAATTATTTGCTATAAGGAAATAAAGCAGGATTTATAGCACAAAGAGAGGATTCCGAGAACACGTTTGATTACAATCCGCCCGGTAAATTAAAATAATAATTAAATAGACAGGCGGAGTTCATAGCTGTGGTTAGAAATCTGGATCTCGCTTATAGAGAGCAGATTCATTTACTGTAATTCATTAACACATTACTGCAAAACCACAGGAGCCATAGCCAGAGGTACCACCATTCACGAAACTGTCTGATCACTCCTGAGGGTGTGTCTCAATGCAAATACCTTCAGATTGGTAGTGTGTTTGTCTTTATTTGTCACAAAGTAGAAAAGACTGGAAAATCCGGTTATGTCAAATGTAATTAAATGGAATGACAAACCAGTAGCACAAGAACTGGGTCTGTGACAATTAAGAATGCTAAAGATAATAAAAAAAGGTTAAACGCTATGTTTGTTTTTATATTGTTTTTGAAAATCCTTTATACCATTTTATACCATGAATTTAACTTTTATTTTTGCTTTGACGACAGCATGAACACTACTACTAAAAAAATAGCACTTTTATTTCATGGCATGTTATTTCAACATAATTTGAGAATGTTTTGAAGAATATTGCGAGCAAAAACATCTGACCTGAGACATGGTTAATGTCACAAATTTGCCTACATTTGATTAGAAATGACCAAGAACTAACCCAAAATCTACAAACAGTTCCTGCCTTATCATTTTTTATCTTTTTATAAACAATTTTCTACTCTTCATATTCTTTTAAATCAGTTATTTTTTATGATCTCAGGACGACTTTATTTTAAACCAAATGGAGACCAAACAATTTGAATAAGTGCTTTCACTATTTTTCACCACACAAATGTAAACTGGCTTTACAAATTTGTGAAACATTTTGTGTTGTATTTCATAACTGCTTTTCTCCGAGACATTGATGTAAAGCTGGAAATGAGGCAGCATGGAGGAAACAAGTTCTTCAAAACTAAACATACATTTAAAAAAATACAATTATACAAATAAATAAAATCCTAATGAATTACACCAGCTGTACTAAATTATCACTTCACTGGATTTAATAGTAGCCATTTAAATAACACCAAAATTCATTAATCATTAATATTAATGTTCCATTGTGAAATCTACATTGTTCCAACATGACACGATTAACTTGAATCTGACGTGTCACACCAATTTATCCAGCTGGAGGACAGAAGCTGGTTAAACTGGTTAACAAAAGGTCTTACATGGTATTGGTTTGCTATTTATTCGGGTTACAGTTAGGGTTGGTCAACCAAAGACAGCTCTCTATCCTATAAACATCTTCAGGCCCGGCTCCTACACGCCCACAAGGAATGAGGTTAATGATGGCATATGGCACAGTTTTGGAAAGTCTTCCTCACTCTCACACACCCTGCTATGATATCCTGCACTATCCATCTGTCCAGCCTGCCTGTTTCTCTGTTATGCATTACATGCATAACATGCATAACAGTAGCCAACAAATCATGCTGACTAAATATGTGATCTATAGCAGGAAACTGAGGACACACACACACATACACACATCACATCATCTCTGTACAGCATCACAAGACTCTAGCAACACCCTTATTACTACAACCGGGTGAGACGGAAAGAGACAGAGGGAAATAAGAACAGGAAATGTTAAAATGGCACCAGACTCACGTGTGGGTTTCTAGTCTGTCCTGGCAGCATGATGAACACAGCGTTTTCACGTTTTCTTAATCAAACAAAACCCTTTTCTCTCTGTTCTCACTCTATTCGGCGTCTCTGACAGCCATTAGAGCAAAAGGGGAGGACGACACTCACTGCATGCTTCACACAAAGCAGCCCAGGCAGGGCCGGCCCCAGGGGGGCGGGGCCAGAACAGGGTTTGTGCACCGATTGGCTGTCTGAAAGAGATGCAAAATCAATGGCCCTGCCCCCGGCATGCTCTTATATTCAGGAAGAAGTGAGTGTGTAAAGGGGGGAGGACGGGAAGACAGCACGTACACACTCTGCTACAGTTGTGTGTACTGGACATTTATATAGTACATTAATTAATGTAATGCTATAAGTACTGTAAATAAAATTAAATACTGTAATGTCACAAAACACTATATATACACACACAAATCAAAACTTCATATAAATGTTATAACATTTTATAATATATAAATCAAAATTTTAGTGTATTTATATATTTAAATTTTGAATACTGTATCAGAAAAATTCTAATACTGTGTTCTAAAAGATAAAAGCATATATTTATATATGTATTCTAGGCCACAATGACTATTTTATTAGACAAATATGAACAACTATACATCGAACAAACAATGCAAAAAGTCTTTCATGTGACATTCTTTGTTGTGCTGTCAAAAGGCCACGTCTTCATAACCTGCTCACCCTGCACACACTAACCAGGCAGGTAGAGCACACATCCGTCTGTGACTACATTCCACTATTAAATCATGCCGTCTGTGAGGGTGTGTTGTGTGCCGACGCTTACGTAGAACAATCAAGGTGAAGGTAAAGATCTGTCTCTGTTTGCATTTCAACTCGTACATCCTACACTACGAAAGATATTGCTTTATTACACACTGATAAAACAGACTGAAACATGCTGTTAAAAGTCTTATCTCTTCTTCTGCTAGCTTAGACTAAACACGCTGCCACAATTTGACTGCTTTGTCTTCTGCGAATGCATGACACATTCTTGAAAAGTTGCATGTTGCTGTAGCTAAATGTGTAGATAGACAGAGCTGGTCAAAACATTTAAAGATGAGAGACCCAAACACAAAAATATAGCAACTGCACACTCCTGCAGTATGTTACAGCACTGTGATCATTAAAAAGAATTTGGATAACCATCAAAAAACTGACACACATCTTTGACAAAAGACACAATGCGTCAAAACAAAGCGCAGTGGCGCCATCAACTGGTAGAAACAAAGACAACCATGAGCGCAAGGCCACGTATACACAACAGAAACCCACTAAACACTCACAAGCAAATTACAGTCCTCTTTAAAACATTTAATTCATCAACAAAATTATCAGCAGTTTGATTATAAACTATCAGCAGTTTGATTATAACACACGACAGTGAATATACAGTGTAAATAAAACTCAAACTACACCTGGTTTTGTTCAAAGGTTATGAAAGGTTATGAATTCTCAAAGATATCTGGCGTGTAAGGGTGTTGTCACTACGTTAATGTATAATTCATTAAATATTAAACATATTAAATTATACATTACATTATATATTAAGTATGTACAATGTTAGATTAAATATAATTAAAGTAATAGTAGCACTTTTACCAAAACCATAATATTACCTTGTTTTCAACACTAAGGCAAAGTTACCCAGTAATACCATGTTTTGGAGCAAGTGCAAAATAACCATGTACCACTAATATTTCCCTTTATTCGTTTACTTCCCTTTACCATATAAATACCATATATTGTATTTAAAGAACTGATAAAATCACACAAAACAAAAAATACAGAGTACAGGAATTTGTTTTAAGTTAAACGTAAATAGCTACAGAAATAATCTCATATATAACAGGCTTTATTCATAATCTTTTCATAGACTTTTACATTTAATATACTTTTGTTTACTTATGTTTATATACTTTTAACTTAATAATGACTCTAATAAAGGAAAAGTTTGCCTGTAAATTAAGTTATTGATGAATGACAAGATGACAAAAAGTGTGAGTGCTGATGGGCCAAAGAATTTCCGCTCATTATTACTTACGTTTGACACGAATGTCTGTAGTAAATTCCCCTGACTGGTGTCAACAGTATCCCAAACACCAAATGCCAAAACACCAAACACTTTATTTACTGAAAGTCCTCACAAATCAAAAATGCGGCAGATTAGTCAGATGTTATGATAATCGATACTAACGAGGCTGAAAATGTCTTCTTCTGTCTTTACTCGCGGAGAAGCGAGAGCGTCTCAGCTCACTATCGCCCCCACTGACTGTAACCTGTACATCACCTTAAGTAGAAATAGACTTTACATGAGATACATTTTAACACAAATGCAACACATAAAATATTATAGGAATAAGAGACGTAAATCATAAAAGGAAATTATACAATTCATAAAAACTGTGCAATATCATATTGTAAATACCATGTTGTTAATGTTGGTTTTACATTAGGCTACTAACTTTAAAAATAGTAAAATGTTTATAGAATTGTAAAGTTTTGTCATTAGGGAGGATTTTGCTACATTCAGCGACACACAATATACTGTGTTTGTGTATTTAACGAAGATTTTATGTAAACCTTTTATTTATTTACTTACTTACTGGTGTACTTACTAATGTATTTTACCAATAGGAAATCTTGTTGGATGAACATCAACTAATCAGACTGTAGTTTTAGGTATAGGGTCAATGTAAGCTTTGAATTTAGGACTGGGTTATGGGCTTGTAAACAATTCTTTTTGACCTGTAACCTGTTATTTCTCATTGACTAGGGTAAGTTAAAATGCAAAATGTATAACCTGTTTTTTGTTTGTATGCACTCAAATGATCTCAAAAAACAAAAACCCACACAAGCAAATATACGGTTCCAGTAGGCCTATAGTCTAAATATAAATGATAGTTCAGTTTTGTCTCCTTTATTTCTCCGTTATTCAGACAGACAGGAAGCGTATTGGGGAGCTGCAGATGATAATACCGCATCACGCCTTATATCAATTTTCCGCGCGCGTCGCGTGCCAGCGGAGCGGCTGCAGCTGCAGCAGTGCGTCCGGCCGCGCGCTCGCTCGATGCTGCATTGCAGTGACGCTCGCATGATGTGCGCGAAACTGGACCAGATTGCATAAGCGACGCGGGACTGCTGCGACTCAGTCCGCAAACTGCGGTTTCTGAAAAAAAACACCCGACGTGATAGACTGGCAGGTGGGGCTATAACGGAGGATTTTTGACCGAGCTTGTCGCAGTGAAACGTGAGACAGGGGAAGGGCGCTTGTGCATTATGCATTCACAAAACAAAAAGCAGCATCTCGCAAACTTAATTAGGTTTTCCGTTACTTTATAACCACACACTTGATGACAGGCGAAGTTGTCTGCTGGTAACACCCCAAGCAGGGTTGGCGAAACAAGAACAGGCTGTTTTTCACTTTGTCACGTTTTGGTGCTTGAGTTCACATGCAGTTTTGTCTGACACGCCTCCTTCCTTTGCAGAGTGCTGTTGCAGTCATAACCTGTTAAAATGCATGTGAGGAGTGTGGATGGTAAAAGCCAGTAGGACATTTTAAGGGCATTCTACACAGTGGAGAAGAAATGAACGTGACCTTTGGTTTCTCCAGAATTCTGCTCAAATCATTGTTTACGAGACATTTAAACACAAATACACACCCATATTGTTTAGTTCTGAACACACAACAGCCTTTCGTTTGCCTTCCTTTTTAAAATAAAAATACTGTCATTGCGTTCTTATATTAATGTTGTTCCAAATCTATGTGAATTTGGCAGAATTTTATGCTGATCTTTTTTATTGATACAATGAAAATTAATTGTGACAGTGACTCTCCCTTTGAGAGTGAGGAATGATACAGAAGTTTCTCTTTAAAAACATGGGTGTCTAATCTCCTCTCTTTTATCTTTTGTTCCCCCTTTCTTCCTCTCTTCTTTTCTCTCCTCTGCTCTCCTCCTCCACACTTTTGTCCACTCAGCTCTCTCTGCGCTGAGAGGGAATAAATCAGTGTTTTCCATCTGGCTGTCGTCCAGAAGAGATAAACGCTCGCAGAATAAAAGTTCAGCAGAAATAGTGTGGTCATAAACAGTCTCTCTCGTTCAGTCCCCAATATTGATCTGCCTTCATGATCAATACAACCAATCATCTCAGAGAACCTTTCTGTTCATGATGTAATAAAAATCTAAAAAGATAAATGCATGGTGTGCTGGGAAACGAGGAAAGAAGGAAGTTAAAAGAGGGAATATCACAGAGCATTGCACAGCTTGTCCTGAAGTATCTTCTTGGATGGTTTTGTACATCTAAGAAATGCTACAGTATTACACTTTATGCCTGAGTGTGTCCTCCTGGAGAGAATGCCAAACCATTTTCATGTCTCAGTGGGCTCCATTTGCACCCGCCCTGTTTTGAGAAACACTACAGCCACAGGAAGGTGTTATGTCTGTAGGAAGCTTTGCGCAGTGCAGCGCTGTAAGTGTGTGTGAATTGTGCAGAGTCATGGGAGAACCCTTCTGTTAAAAACTGTCTCCGGGACCACCGCATTTTATACATCATATACAATACATATACTGATGTACATTTTGCAACATGTTCGCATTGCATAAACATATTGAAAATATCACAAGCATACTTGTGATACTTGTAAACCAATGCTGAACTAAAGAATGAAATTCTGACAAAGTATTTTGAGTTTATACTCTCTCTTTCTTTATGTCTCTCATACACATTAAAGTATCATATTTTATGTATTTTATGGTGGTTTGTTATGAAAAACTGAGTCCTAAATATTTGGATGTTTGCAGAGTCGTACAAAATCCTGCATTTCTGTCGCTGCAATAATAACTGTACTGCAGGTTGCTTTGGAAAAGTACCTGCTGAATATCACGTCGTGTCTGTCTTTCTCTACGTGCCTTTCTTCATTTTGCAGGTGGAAAGGTTTCCACATGGATGCAGTCAATGCGGGGAAACTCTGGTGTTTCAGAGTGAGTACAGCTGACATGTCATGTATTGATTATAGTGGCTTGTGTGTGGCTGTTCTTTAACTAAAACTATTTCAATCAGCATTTTGTTCTAGTTCTGATAAAAAAATGAATCATGCAGCAGATGAACTGCAGATTCTACAAACATGTAGATTTCTGCACTGTTAGAGTTGAACATTATGAAAGATTTGGACTGAGTGAGGAAACCAGTTATCCTCAGGATGTCCTATGAGAGAAACCACAGGTGCAGTTAACCATCAACATGTTGTTTTGTGTTTGAGTCTTTATTTAAACAGAATATCTGTTAAAAACTGTTATATCTGTAAAAACGCAACAGCATAGTTTGCTTAAAAAGTATGCATGTGCTATATTTTATGATATATGTGGAACTTTGTAACACCCCTTTTTATGTTACTGCCTCCCTGTTGGGATGTTATATCCATTGTTTTATTCATCTTGTAAGTTGTTTTGGATAATAGCATTTGCTAAATGCGTAAAAATGTAAATGTTTTCTTTTGTAATGCAATGACATTTATACATCTTTAAGTGTGGCTGGGTGTCCAGATACATTTTGGGGCCACTGTATTATTTATTGTACTTATTGTTAATGTGGATGAGCTGTACCTGTGAAAATCAAGCCCAGTTTGAGCCATAGATCCTGATTCAGCATTTTCACCACGGGATACTCTTAAAAGAAGGTCCTTTCATCTTTCATTCACCCTCAGCACATCAAGCTTAGCGCAACCTGCAGGGATCACCTGATAAAAACGGACACAGGCGTTTTTCTCCCCGGCACCTCCAATCAATTGCTCCTCTCTCCGGTTGAGTACGTGGAATGTTTCTGATGGAACAACGTCGCGTGTAACGCGTTGGGGTTTGAGCGTTTGCGTTCCCGTTGCAGTTCCCCAGACCGACACACTGACACGCGCTGGGCGAGCAGGAAGAGACGCTTGGAGATTCAGGGATGCTCATAGCGGGTTACTAACACATATCCGTAACAACCGGCCCAAGTCAACTTCCATTTCAGCACGACTTCCTCGTTGCCTTCGCTGGTCCTGAAGACGGGAACAGGTATTTGCATAACGTTTCTTACGGCTGGTAGTTATTGGCGCTCACGATCAGGCGCTGTCCGTTGAAGGTGGTGCTGAAAACGGCTTGTGTACCGGAACACTGCCGAGCCTTTGCGACGGGGGTTCAACTAAGGTAATGCACCAAGACTACCAGGGTCGGAACGATTGCTCACACAAAACATTTTGTAGAGACCCCATAGCGAGGTTTGGCCAGCAGCATACGACAGATCCGCTAGAAACCGTGATAAAGAAGTCAGTGGTTCAAAGTTACATATCGGATCTGTGACCTCCGGAAGTTGAGAGGTATATTTTCTATCTACAGTACGTGTCTCACTGTGGTGAGGGACAGTTACGCAAATGAAACGCATGAGATCAGCACGATTCGACGGCTAGTGTGAGAGCCCGAAGGTCGATAGCGGTTGCACGGAAGGACTGGCTGAAATTGTCGAGGTGTAAGATGCGTGCACGATATTTTCTTGATTATTTGCAATCGCAGAGAAAAACAACGCTGAAGGAAAATGCACATGCAAAACTGATCCCACGTATTGCACCTTGCGAGCGCTGAAGGACAAACCGTTGCGATCAAGTTATGCTTGCTTTACGAAGCTAATCTCGTCAGATTCTTTATTATTAGTAGTAGGAGGAGCAGTTTTACTATTATTGTTATTATTATTATTATTATTGTAGAATAGTGTTTGTTTTTTCATATAATGTACATTAATGTTAGTAGTTAAATTAATTATAAATAATAGTATATGTTTTAGATTTGTATTATTATTTTAGATTATATTATTATTTGTAAATAGAATATTACTACTATTAATATTATAACTCAGGCTTATTTTATCTGCAGATCTGGCAGTAAGAAGATCTCTGCTCATATAAATTGGAGGTGCCGAGTATAAGGAGGAGAACATTTGAAAAGCCATCATGAATTTCCTGCTAAAGGCAGCTATGGGAGGTAAGTGTGCACGCGCCCGATCAGAAGTTACAGTGAAAGGATCGAGTCAGAGCTTTAGTGCTGCGGCAGCGGTCACGTGCGCGCGCACTGGGCTCGTTGGGTGATAAACTTCATGCACGGGTGAGACCGTCTTGCTACTGTCGAAAGCAACACTAGACGGCGTTTGGCAACTTCTGTGTGCCATTATTCTTCTGAGTAAGACGCTATATAGTGCGCAATAGTGCTACTGTGCCCGTTTGTTTTATAACCTTCACCTACATTATCCATCAAATTATTATAAGAAGCTCTATATTGAGTGATGATGTTGTAAAATGACATTATAGCTGCTGTAAGTGATTTCTGTCTCAGATATTTAAAAAATTGATAGTCTACCCCAAAATGTAAGCTTTACCTGACCCTTTTAATAAAAATAAGATTATTAATTATTTAAAAGTTTATTGCCCACTTTAAAAGGGTAACGTGTACAATAAGATTCCATTTGTTAACTACCTTAATGAACACAAACTTGCAATTAACAATTTTAAATAGAATTTATTCTTTTATATTATCTTAATGTCAATTTTACCATTTACTAATACAATGATCAATTGTATTTGTATGTAACTAAGAAGAAAAAAGATTTTTAAATGCTGCAAAAACACAACACTGCAAAAGTTTTCACCACAAAAAATGGTTTTAGGCAGTTATTTATATTTTGCTGTAGTGTGGCAGGTGGAAATATCAATTTACATTTTGAAACATTAGTTGTCACAATCCAGTAAGATTTTTGTATGCACAAGGAATCTGACAAGAGGCCTGATTATTTTCCTGGAATAAAGTGATGTGCTGTGAATGCCAAAATGGCTGTGCAGTTCAAATATTCATTCAGCACTTACAGACTCAAGCTGGGGTGTGTTTAAAATACAGGCACCAGGTCCCTATCTAGAGCAGAAGCACACTGCAGCTGACTGCAGGAAAGGACAGCTGTCCTGACACTCCCCAGACGACATATTTCAAAACACAAGATGCAAACTTATCTCAGAAGTACATTAGTCAGATTAGGTGATCACTGCCTTGAAAATATTATGTGAAAATAGCAGCTTTGTTTCAACATTTCAAAAAGACGACCCTCTTGATGCCACCTGGTCCAGATGTACAAAATCAGAATGGAAAATGCAATTAGCACCATATGTTAACATTTCAAGCTACACTGGCAAATTTTGTCTCTTGCCATATTGCTTGAATCTGGTTGCTGGTGTGTTTTTTTTAAGGTGCTCATATTGGTACTGTAATATAAGCACAAAAACTCCCAAACTCAAGGACAAAATGGAGTGAATATGCCCTAGTTTTTCAACATTGCTCTTCATTGCGTCAATGCTGTATTAGATTTACTCCCAGAATTCTCAAACATTATGGTCTCAATTACACTTAAGATTATACATAAGATAAACACGAGTTTATCTCTTTACTGGTGAGTGATATATGAGCATCTGCATGTTATGAGAGAACAATAGGCAAAGCCAATCCTTTATTGAGACAATAAGAACATTTTAGGAAGGTAACCGTCTTATTGTTTCTAAAATGGCATAAATGATGGGCTTTGATTTTTACACAAGTATCATTAACATAACAAAATCCAAGGTTGAAGTTTATTCCCTGGATTGTAAATGTTCTCTTGAAATGATTTGCTACTGTATTCTATTCCAGATCCATATTTCTGTCTTTATTAGGTTTTTTTCTGATAAGGTTCTGCATGTCATCTTATACTAGAGGTCCTAGAATGATGGCCAGAGTTTGTGTATTATAAAGGTTGCTGCTTCTGGCAATTAGAGCTACAGTATGTGACACAAATCCACCCTTGTGTGTTATTGGAACCAGTTGAGGCATGTCTTTCCAGAAACAGCAATAAAAGAATTGTGACCAGCCAGTAACTTATGCCTGTTCCCGCTGTGAATTTTAATCCCTTGGACAGGATTTCTTTCAGTGCTTGAATAGGTTCCTTACTGACATTTCTACCCATTTTCCCATGATGCTCTGGGACTTTTCTGCGTGCCTCTAGGTTTCTTGATCCGCTCTGTTGACGCTTTCGGTCAGGCTCTAGTGAAATTGTTATTTCTATGGTTGTGCTTTTTCCAATAATATCGAACATCTTTTAACTTGCCCTATTAAAAGACCTGCTTTTAAACAGGACAGTGTTTTGAAGTTAAAAACAAATCTTAGTTGCAATTTAAATACTACCAAACAAATACAAAATTCAGATTTTGTCATATTAGGTCTGTGTACAAGACATTGTAATATTTACTTAAGGTGGTGAAGCTGGCCCAAGCCTGTCAATTATGGTGATTATCTGGTCCTGATTGGTCTAGATGATTGATCGCGTGGATGACCAGCTGGTGGGGCCCAGATCAACCTGGTAGATCATCTTTGTCAAACTGGGCAAAATGGATCAGTAACAAGCTAGCTACAATGTATCCATGTAAAACAACATCTCATCAGAACCTGGTTATACCTGGATTGCTACAGACTAACCATAAGTTACTGCAAAATCGGAAAACAAAACAAATAATATAGTACTAAACACTATTGCTTGCTTGTTGTCACTATAACAATCAAGCGCAGGTAACTTTGTAACCAGATTAAATAACGTATTTGTAACCTATACATGTCTGATAACTCATTTCCTGTCTGTGTGAAGGAGGGCCCCCTGATGTTGGTAAAATGATGGGCGGCGATGAGGAAAAAGACCCTGAAGCAGAGAAAGAGAAAGAGGAGCAAAGACAGGAAGCTCTGCGTCAAGAGGAGGAAGAGAGGAAGGCCAAACACGCTAAGATGGAAGCAGAGCGAGAAGGCATAAGACAGGGTATCAGAGACAAGGTTAGAACCTTCATATAACAATCATTATAATCATTGCCTGCTTTTAATGCAACAGTTCAACAGTTTCCTCTATAAAACTCTTTTCAACATGAAATGTTCGGATACATATAACAGAATTAATGTTTGCCAAGGTCTTGCCCCCCCCCAAAAAAAACATTAGAACGCTGTTAAAAACATTTTCTTTCTTACATTTCAAAGTCTAAAGAACCTTTCTCCACTACAAAGAACCTTTTGTAAAACAACGGTTCGCTGAATGTTAAAGGTTCTTTATGGAACCATACACCCAAGACTGGTTCTTCTGGCATGTTAAAGCAACATTATTAGAAGTGTTGGCTGCATGCTAATCAGATTAACATTTGACAGCATTACACGGTACTTTTTCATAACCGTGTTTTCTTTGCTTTGTTCCGGGTATCAGTATGGCATTAAGAAACGAGAGGAGGCGGAGGCCGAAGCGCAGGCCGCTATGGAGCAAGCCAGCGAAGGCAGTCTGACCCGTCCGAAGAAGGCGGTACCGTCCGGCTGCGGGGACGAGGACGAGGAGGAAAACATTATGGATACGGTGATGAAGTATCTACCCGGCCCGCTGCAGGACATGCTGAAGAAGTAATACTCAGAAATTATCTTGAGATATTATTTTAACGTGTACCGACCTCAGCCGAGAGAGAGAGAGAGAGAGAGCAGCTCGGTACACATGACTAAACCATTCACCGTTCACACATTTGATTCGTGGAGAGATTTTAGATATTAGACAGATCAATCAATCGAGAAGGGTTATTATCAGAATATAAGCCATATTTTATCTTTACTGGGAAACCTAAATCACGTCATCCGCCGTTATTTCGTATCCCATACTTAAATAGCAATATATAGGCTATATGCATGACTTGTTAAGTGTCTATTCCACTGTTTTGTGTTGGTCGATAAGGTTTCCATGTCCAGTAGCATTTAATGTAAAGATAAACGTACCGTCAACTTTGTTGAACACCGATCTTGCATGTCTCCATAGTGTATATGTGCGCACCGCCATCGTGTTTCTTGCCGTTACAAAGATTGCAATGAATAAAAAGAAGGCAATAACATTTTCCCATGCTGTAAGCTGACAACTACCTTTGTACGTTTAATACTACAGCGTTTAGTTCATTTCTGGTGATTTCTTGTCACCGTTCATGCACTACAGTAAGTAACATTTAATGCCTCAATACAGTTAACAGTGTTGCTGAGAGAGACGTATTCTCACGCCTCTGTTTTTTGTGCTTTAAAACCGATCATGAATTTATGAAAATATGAAACAGGGAAAGTGCAATTTATGATTTTAAGATCGAAACTCAGTTTCGCAGGAACTTTTGACTGTAATTTCTTTGGTTTAGACTCATGGTGTGCGATCCAAAACATTCTCAGCAATAACAACATATTCTGTTTGCTTGGCTTGCAGTAAAACAAGAAATAAAACCATTAGTGTGTGAATGAATCTGATGATTTTGGATGAAATGACATGAGATCTGTCTCAAGAGCTGATGTGTATGGCACTGTAATAAACCAATCACACGTATCTAGTGTTTGTCTCTCAATTCTATAAATACTGTGTTATATACTGTTGTATACTGTGTTTACTAGTGAAGCCTACATTGTGAAAAGTGCAGATATCATTAACACACAAGACCACATGGTGACACTGTTGAACACCTATAATCTCCTTCAGGCAATTCTATGCTTTTTAAAGTGACGCATGAAAATGTATAAATGAAGTGAAAGCAGAAGTTCCCACACAAAATGTTTTAATCTTTATTAACTCAGTAAAACAGACAGTAGGGTGCACTGTAAAAATGTACATATATGCACCAGCCCAGATACTGACCTGCTTCCAATGCAATTAGCACATTTTGCACAAAACAAACCCCCAAACGTCTTTAAAATGTTCTTTCTTAAACAGTAGGAAAACGTTTCCATATATTTGAAGCTGCAATCCGTAGCTTTTGTCTCTTTATCGCCATCTCTGTTTGTAGCATAAAATTGCAGGTTACTTTACGTACTTGTATTTACGTGTTGACGTCAAACTGACATCCCTGCCAAATACGACCCGACAGCTCACAATAAATCATTATTATAAACGTATTGTTTTGAATTGGGGTAAAGTAAGAGATAGTTTTGAACACTCACATTGCTTATTTGCTCAACAGCTGTTGTTGTTTTTTGTTGTTGTTTTTAAACAAAAAAAAAAAAGTTACAGATTGCAGCTTTAAGAAACTTTCTCTTTTATTGTGCTGGGATACTGTTTACAGGTATTGGACAACAAATAAAATAGTCCAAATATCTTATTTTAATTTTTGGGGTACCAGGTATTATAATATGAGCATTATAATTATTTAATGTGCTTTGACCTTAAATAGGGAAGGTGTATGAGAAAGTCTTTAAGAAAGAAGTTGCACATGAATTTTATAATAAGCTAATAGTCATACAGAAAAATAATATAAAACCATATAAGATAGTTATCGCTAACTGTTAAAATGAAATACAGCTTCACCTCACTGTAAAAAAGATGCTCCCCCTTCTCAAACAACGAACATAAAATATACTATAATAAATTATCTCATAAATATATTGGAGACAGAGCTGGGAGATTGTACGGCTATCCTGTGACCTAATAAAACGCATATTTAAGCTAACAGCGATCAGCAGTAACAAAGCAAAAGGAAGTCATTCCTTTACAATAAAGAACTGGTGATTTGAGAGGACCGTGTGAGATCACAGGTCATTTTATTATCCAAATGTGCAGCCACCAATGGGAGAGCAGACAGTGAAGGTCACGTGACCTGCCCTAATACTACAGCTGACTTACAAACCCTACAAAAAACATTATACGGCAACTTGACCAACTTCAGTGTTTCTAGCGCAAATGCACCTTTAAAGTGTCAATTTAATAAACACAATCTAACCTTTACTAAAAATAACAAAAGAACATGTCAAACATACAGCATAACTCAAAAATCACACATTAAAAACATGCTTCTATGCAACGAGTGGGTGTGTGCGTACTACCCCTACAGAGAGATTCAAACTACCCCAGTAATTTAAAACCACAGCTGTAATGAGTCAGGTCTGATGGTTTTAGTGTGCACAGGGCACTTACTGTAAGGTCTATGGCTAGACAATACTGTAAAACCAACACGCAAGGACTTCCAAACTCAGCAAACGGCCGGTTTTAGGATCAGACTGTTTACAGTAAAAGGAACAAGTCAGCAGAGAACTGTTTGATATATGGAGCTTTTTTTCATTGTCACTGTTATGACACGTTAGTTTAAACATTTTTAAAACACTCAACCAGGAGAACTGTGTGACTGATATATGGAAGGTTGTAAATTCAAGCTCCCAAATGTGGGGCTTTAAAAATGTGTTTTCTTTAGATTAATGATGTGAGAAGCTTATCAAAGACAGGGATGGGATGACTGGGATGGGAAACTGTGTTACTGTTTCTGTGGAAGAGACAGAAATGGGTGGAGGATGTGGGATGAAATGGGAGGGGGCACGGCCTGGCGCGGATCCCGGGCCAGAGAGGGTTTCCTGGTGCTGTTACACGGTTGTCCGACACTTAGGAAAGATGGGTTCTTCAAGCCTTCTCTTTCTTACTATACACAAAAACAAGAAGAGCGTATCACTACATAAAGTACAGTAAAAGATGGGCTTTTGCTTACAGTAGCAATATTTATGAAGCAACAGAGAGAGATTCAAAATCTGAAGACATAAAGGAAGCTGAAAAACACAATTAAAGCAATAGCCATCCAGCTTTGAAAGCATAAGATTCTGTCCTCACTTCCGAGCGCTCCTCAAAGCTCCTCCTCCAATAGTGCGTGGAGGTATGCAAATACATTATGTATTAGGTATGCCTTTAAATACAACATTCAACCAATTAAAAACAAACACATACAGTTTGTAGAGAATTAGTAATAAAAAAAAGAAAGTTCATGGGTCATATGGACCCTTTTCATGTACCCACAGAAAATTAGAAATACTCATGGAATTCTTTTGCAAAAACTCAGGAGAGCTGATGTCAGATGCTCTTAATTCAGAAGAAAGACCAGAAACATAAAAGAAATGGGGGCAACCCATCAGACACCCATTCAAACAAGATAAACTCACAGACAGATAAACAAAACACAAAAACAAGCAAAACATGGAGACCAACAGATTTTGGACTTCAAAAGATCTCTCTCATACAGAAGAATACGCAGTAGATGGAGTAGCAGCAAAGAGCAGCTTGAAGAACATCCTAAAAGTTCTGAAAGATTTAGAGTAGTGGCAAGAGCGTTTCGTTGTGAAAATAATGACATTCTTTAAGCTTCAAGTACTGCAGGGAGGGTTCAGTAAGATGGAAAGACAGCAGGAGGCACTCAGAGAGATGGAGGGCAAGACTTGAGTTTACTTGGGTTTTGACGAGAACTTGAACTTTCTACAGAAGGCTCTTTCCAGCTCAGGAACTGACAGAGTAAACGTGATCGCGCCATCTGTGTCCGACCGAACTACACGCGCTGTAAGATCATACATGCCATAAACACACAAACATACATCATACATCACCGGACCACCGTAACTAGCACACAAACATACAGACACATGCTTTTCAACAAATATGCACATACTCAACCACATTATGACAGTGTCTCTCTCTCTCTCTCTCTCTCTCAGTGTGTGCCTCTGTATTTCTTACCCAGGTCATTGTTGTTCATCATGGCATTGGATCCACGCAAGCGTGGGCCCTGCTGGGTAAAGTGATACCCAAACTTCAGCAGAGTGGTGTTCATCTCCAAAATGTTAACTATCTCCATCTCCACCTTATTGCCCAGAGGCTGACTCTGTACTCAAATACACAGCACAAGCACAAAGAAATATCTGGTGTGAATACAGCATATCTTTAGGAAATTATTTTTCACATACTTTTAGAATATAGAAGTTAATGACAAATAAGGAATTTCAGGACAAAGGTGCACAGAAAATGTTCGGTGAACAGACAGATTAAACCATTTCTATACGGCCTTGTTTTGTCATTTTGGTATAGGAACAACACATACATGTGGAACAATCCATGTATATGGATATACAATCCTATGTTATGATAACATACTACACTAACAGCTCTTCCAGAAGCAGCCTTTGTGTTCACTCCATGAGGTCTCCCATCCATGACAGCTGCAAGGTGATAGCTTCCATCTTATCTCGAGTTTTTCTCATTATTTCCAAACCATTATGTTCCAACAGGTCTCTTGGAGAACCAGTGTGGCTGCAGACCCCATGTAATGTTGATGGCACCTCCAGACTCACGGCTATCAGCTCAGCCCTGTGCGTGACTTTACCTGATTGTCGATCTTGAGCTCCTGCAGTGTGGTGTTGCTCTTTAAGGATTCCACCAGCTTCAGGATTCCGGCTCCGGTGATGAAGTTTGATTCCACGTTTAGACTCTTCAGAGTGGTGTTCACTTTCAACATGTCAGCCAGGGCCTGGAGAGCCAGACAAAACATGCCATTTAATCCCCAGTTAGCTGGTGAATCTTACGACTCACAGATTTTATTTTCATATTTCACTCCAAAATAAAATTTGACCTGGACATTTTCTCAACAGGTTTTGTGGGATTCGTCCAGCTGGTAACAATAACAGGAAAATGATTTGCATACGTGTTTAAGAAACATGTTTTTTGCATGACTCACATAGGCTACAGGATCGTTGCTTCTGGTGCCCACAATGCTCAGACGCTCCACAGCCGTGTTCTCTTTCAGAGCTTCCGCGTACGCTTTCAGAGTTGGGATTGGAATATTCTGCCAGTCATTGGGAATAACAGACACATAAGAAAATATTTATCTGGGAATATTCAACTGGATAGACAATGATGTGATATCCATATAGTTAAAAGTGTAGTGTATGTGAATGAATGAATGAATGAATGAATGAATGAATGAATGAATGATGTGAGAGCGCCACCTTGATGTTGTTTAGGTTGACCTCAGTTAGGTCTGGATCATTGCCTTTGACTCTCTGCAGTGTTTCCTCCACATCTGTGTCATTGGGCTGTTCATCCGGCACTGGTTTATACTGAGTACACTGGATTACACCTGTGTATAAACACAACACTGCATTACACCCGTGTATAAACACAACACTGCATTACACCTGTGTATAAACACAACACTGCATTACACCTGTGTATAAACACAACACTGCATTACACCCGTGTATAAACACAACACTGCATTACACCCGTGTATAAACACAACACTGCATTACACCCGTGTATAAACACAACACTGCATTACAACTGTGTATAAACACAACACTGCATTACACTCGTGTATAAACACAACACTGCATTACACCCAAGAATACAGTTCAGTGCCAGATTATATATGCAACATCACATAACTATATTACCTACCAACCTTCGTATTCTATACCGTTTTGCTTTTTTGATTAGACTATATTATATAGTTTTACATTATACACAGATGTCATCAGACTACTGTAAAACTGGAATGAACAGGACTGATCTTAAATAAATCAACAGGCATAATATATAGCAACATATAATCAAATAATAACCAGTTTAAAATAATACAGGATAACTTGTGTATGAATGCAGTGAGTGTTCACTTACTGTTCAAACCCTGTTTGTTGACGATGGTACTGCTGGCCAGTGCTTCATAATACTGCTGATTACTCATCAGTGTATGCATGCCTAAAATGGCTACAACAAGAGAAACATATTTTACAATTTAGAGAGAGAATAAGATGGATGAGGCTAAAGAAGGAAAGAGGGTGAGGCCATATTAAAGACTTTAACAGCATTTTCATTTCACTAAGGTCCAGTTGTTAGGTTAGTAATACATTAGTTAGTCATATGTTTATGTGTTTTGTACAGGTTGTTTTTGAACTTTAGTTAAAAATGGTCTACTTGGAATGAGCAAAGAGATTTGTGTTGAAAAATGTGGAGTGTGTCACCGGAGTACATCAAATTTTTCTTTTGAAACGAAAAATCCTCTACAGAGATTATAAAAGACACCCAAACACATGAATAAGAAGCTAACAGCACAATTTGTCTGGCACATATGCTGTATCTGATTGTTGACCCAGGGCCAAAGACAACTGAACTAATCTTGTTCCCATCTACAGCTCTCATCTGCCTGTACATAAAAACTGAAGCACAGGCTTCAAATCCACTCCTTAAATCTTCCACGTTTTGCAACATGAGCCAGAAGACACAAAAACAACTGCTCTCATTTTTGGACAAACCTTTCAATCATGCTAAATGAGCGAGTAAGTGGCTAAGGATTGAATGTTTTTTTTAGCCAGCAGAAAAACTTTGTTCCCCTTTTTTGGTAGCCATGCGTCTTTAGAGCACACTGGTGAGTCACTGCTGTAAAAAAAGAACTCGATAAACTTACAGAGGCAGTCTCGGGAATTGGCTTGTGCATACTACATTTAAAGGAACAGTACGCCCCAAAACAAAATTCTGTCGTGATTTACGCACTCCGGTGTTGCTCCAAACCGTGAGCGACTTTCTTCCGAGGAACACTGCAAGCTTTTGTTCCATGGAAAAAAAACTTATTCAGAATTTCAGTGAGTCAGGCAAACAGAAACAACATTTAAATGATGAAAGAGTGAACAGAATTGTATTTTTTGGGGGTGTAATGGCCCTTTAAATCTTCATGCATATGCGATAAGCATAAAGTAAAATATATGCACAGCAAATAATAAACGTTGTAGGAACATTGTGGAAACTTTTAAGCAGCATGCCATGATGCAGAACAACCTACTGGACTGATGCGTGGCTTAGAAACAACGGGGAGAGAATGAGGTAAAAGAATGAAGGTGTATAAACTGAAGAGAGGAGATGACTAGAGACAAACAAACAGTGAGACACACACACAGTGAGAGAGGAAGTGTGAATTAGTTAATGAAATTATCAATGAAATTACAGATGTTAACTTCAGATGTTAATGGTGCTGATTTCTGTAAAATACACAAAACGAATGTCTTTAAACTATTAAACATTATGTACATAAAAATTCAGAATTAAAACCTTACAAAAGGTGTGTATTGCTTTATACCATAAACACTCAGAGTTGGTTGGTAGATATTTGTGTCGTACCTGCTATATCACACAGTTCTGCGTCTGTAGCGCTAGATAACGCCTCCTCTAACTCAGGCTCCAGCGTGACATCTTCCAGGATGGGATCAACAACTTTTGTCTTAGGCACCCAAGCTTTTCCTACATATACACATTTACACAGAGAGAGAGAGAGAGAGAGAGAGAAAGAGAGAGAGAGAGAGAGAGAGAGAAAGAGAGAGAGAGAAAGACAGACAAAGGGGGAGAGAGGCAAACAAACCAAAGTTGTAAATCCCCAGTTCTCTTCAAGACTTTATCCTGTCAGAATGTAATTCTTGTCTCCAGACCCCCTCACCTCTCTTCTCTCCGGTATAAGGAACCAGATCTTCTCGATCTGGATGTTCTTTGGCCTGTTTCTCCAGGTGTTCCAGCAGGTTATCTCTCTGGAACGTTCCGGTTGGTGCTTTCTTAGTTTGATCCTTCTGTCTGTATCCTGCTGGCAACAGGGCGTTCTGAAGCCACATTAATCATACACATCAGCATTAGTGTGGACATTAAGTAACGCACACAGAACGTTACAATGCAAACTATGGTCAAACCTGCCATTTCCATAAACAATCCTCAATTTAAAACAGCAATCTGTAGCTTTTTTTAGGTTGAAAATGAACGACAATCAGTACATGTCAGACATGTCAGACAGGACTATGCGTTTACCGTACTCATATACTGTAGTACAGTACTTCAAAGTGTAAAGTATTACTATCATGTTAGTGTTTTTTGATCATCTTTATTGTATGAAATGGTAGCATGGTAAAACCATTTTTTACCTTGTACCATGATGATTGTAACAACTGAATATACCGCAGAACCATGACATTACACAATAACAGATTATGTACCCTGACAATACAATTTTGCAATGGTACATTGTAATACACTCAAACACTAAGCAGTAATAACATTCTTCTATAGATATATGACAGAGTCCAGAACACACAGAACCTCAAACAGAACTTTATCAGACACCTCAGTAATGTTTATTCTTAGTGCAGATAACACTGGGTTACAAGAGACTCTGATTTATTCCAAAGCGAAAATCATTTAAATAGAGAATTTCCACTGCTAAATTTTGGGCACTGTTTTATATTACAGGGAAAAGACTTGGCTTTTAATGAGGAATATTTATTTAGTTACATTTTAGCAGATTAACTTTTGGGCAAGGATGAGTATTTATGGTAAACTTCATCCGCGCCCTGGCCAAATATCTCAGTTTGAAAGCAGAAATTCTCTCTTCCCTCCTCTCGTCTGTGAACATTTGTTCTGCTTCTGTGTCTAAATCTGTCGAGAAGTGCTTAGAGCTGGAGCTAAACCAGACTCCTAAAAACAAATATAAAACTCTGATTTAAGCTACAGACACACAAGAAACAGCCACTATTATTGCCTTACAACAATGAATTTTTCAAGAAACATCACTGTCAAATAACACAGCTTTCTCAAGTGGGCTACACCATGATGCAACACAGCACAGTCAAACAAAAAACACAGTAAAACAACAAAGTCCAGTCAAACAAACAAGCACCACAGCAGTACAGCGAAGTTTATCAAACAAACCACTGGTACCGCAGTCCAACACCAAACAAACACCCACTGTGATGCAACAGAGTCCAGTCAAACAAACAAAACTTTGACAAACCATTATACAAAACACAGTTCAGTCAAACAAACAAACCTGTAAACATTACAGTTAGACAAACACCACTATACAAGACGAGTCAAACAAATGCCACAGTACTACAGCAAAATGTTTACACAAACAAAGCAGTTGTAAAGCAGTCTGACACTAAACAAACACCTGTGACACAACACAATACAAAAGAACTTTAAACACCTCGGTTAGACAAACACCACTATCCAAAACATGTCATCAATTCCTGAAATTAAAGTCTTTCTTGCTTTTAAAAGCTATTTTGGTGCCACTGGACACTTACGTACAGTTAAAGTACATATTTTAATATTTTAAAATAGTCGTATAAACTAACTTAATTTAAAATTTAAATAATCTAATTTAACTTTTGCCATATTAGATTATTTACCCACATTTTAGCTCATTTAAATGAAACTTAAATGGAACCAACAGCATACAAGGGACCATAGCCAGCTAGTTTTTTGACTTTAGGTTGTAAGAACGTTTCCTAAACATTTCCATTAAATCAAAAGCATGCAAACATGAATCAAAAGCATTCAAACATTCTGTTGTATTAACCATGTATTATAATTCACGCTTTGAAAACATTCCACTAACTACTTAAGAATAACATTTGTGATTTATGACATAATGTTTAAAAATGTTCTACTAATGTTACTGCAAGAATGTTTATAACTGATATGTCTAATTTGAGACTATGAAATATAAATGTTTATATTTAAAACATTCTTACATCAGGATCAAGCTCTTCGAGTTCATCTTCAAGTCTTCGGAGGTCTTCCTCACTGAGGCTCTGCAGGAGCTCATCTTCATCCACATCCCGATACTTCTCCATCTCTTTACGGTACATGATGAACAAGATAAAGGAGGGAGGGAACAGAGGAAAAGAAACAAGACCGGCAGGAACAGATGAGCCCCCGACCACAGGACCTGATTGAGGACAGGATCCACAGAAGAGACGTTTATTAACTCATTGCATTTAATCAGACAGCAACAAGTGCACAAAATTTTAATGCTGTTTGATGATGATTAATAAATGAATTTCTAGTTTAACTTTACAATCACTGTTGACAACAGCGTGTTTAGTTGAGAGCTTTCAGTTTATATTTAAACAAAAGATCCAGCGAGAAATTGAAGGGTGAATTCAAGGACACTGAGCAGCACATTGAAGATCCCACAAATGGTTTCTCCACTTCAGTTAACAAAACCACATCTGATCATCTTTAAGCAAAGGTGCGTTTCAGACCAGCCAGAAGATTAGATGCACAAGTTTTAACATTAGTAATATATAAATATGTTCAAATGAAGGTTATTCTGCTATCATAATGGCAAACTAAATCATCAAACATGCTCGTTTCTCTGTGATGTCAGTCTGCATTTAGTGTTTCTCTGGGTGGTGATGAGGAAAATAAAGCGTGTTAATACTGCAGGGTGAATAATTCTCACTTACTTCTCAAGCGCTTATCCCGGACTATATATAGCGCATGTGACAGCTGAATACTTTGACCAGATATGGTTTCTTTTCGGAGCCGCAAATTCACACAAATGTGCTGTTGCTTCAAACAGTGACTTCTCGAGTCCACGTTTCATAGAAGAGCAACTCTTGCCACGGCGGAGGAAAGTTCAAGCATTAAAAGTTGTTACCGCTCGTCTTCTTTCAACTTCAGAAGTTCAGCTGTCGGTGGCGATCAAAGAGTTTCTACAAGCACGGACCAGCGCCGCTGATCGCCCCGCCCCCGAACTGCCCGTCACATGACGTCACGCACCCAGCCCACCAATCGGCGGCTCGCATATCCCCCCACGAGGACCTCCCCTCCACTCCAGCATAAACATTTCTATCAGTGCAATAGCAGAGACAAATGACAGCCACCCAAACTGTGTCGTTTCGTCTTGTTTAATGGTCTGAACCGACTCTTAACCAACTAAAACAAACCTGAACAACTAAACACAAAAGTTCTTTAACAATCAGGCCATTTTCCCCACACACTGTACAAATGCCACAAACAAACCAGAGTGAAAAATCAAAGTTTGTGAAGAACAAGTGTCACACAAAACACAAATAAATCAAATATATATCTACATAAAGACAAATTACCCCATTGCTAAGACACAGAAAGGGAAGTTGCTCAGGTATTAAAGAGTTAATTTAGGAACAATAATAATAAGACTTGAATGATCGTAACTGTAAATGGCAAAAGAAATTGCTTTCCTACGACACAGAACGATACGGAATCAAATTTACGAACAAGTAAATAAAACAAGCCCATGCTGTATGCATTCACCAAACACAATTCAGAAATCACTTCAGAGACTCAATTTCTTCTCTGCATAATCTACAAGTAAAGATTAATCTGTCATTCCGGACAGAGAAATCCTGGATGTAACGATACGAGATGTTTTCAGTCTCTTGTTCTACAGCATGGATGTTTTGATAGTCTCAAGAAGTTTTGCTGAGCTCTTCTAAAAACTCCACCATGATATTATGAATCCAGATGTCATTGTTTTCCTGTGTGGTGTCCACGAGGTAGACAGAGATTTTGCGCTCCCAGGGCCACTCGCCCTCTTCAATAGACTCGATCTGGGCCACCAGCGGTTTCTTCTCCACATGGTTTCGAAAAACCATAGCAGCTTCCTCACACCAAACGTCCTGCTTCACACCTGAAAATAAGCATTACGAAACGACACTCACTGATGAGTATTACTCACTCTGTATGAAAGTGCTACTTTACAAGCCTTCTGTTTAGCTACATTTTTACTGTTATTTGTTTCACAACATTGGGTGTTTGATTGTTGGTTAGTTGTTGTATTGAAAGACTGATGCAATGCAAACAAAATTGTCTGGAGCTAACGCAAGTCTATCTTACCTGCCAACTGAGCAGAAATGCCCTGAAACGGCAGCTGTCTGAATTCATCGATGAGTGGCTGAAGCTGAGAATAGCTTATCAACTCGTACTTCCCATAATCCAGCTCGTACACAGACACCAAGCCATTGGCCAGGATGCCCTTTACCAAAACACGATGCCAACTATATAGACAAATTGTGAGAGAGAAAATTAACTATTATGCTATACAAAGTCATATAAAATTTGGCTTCTGCCCCATTCAGATATCTTACTTGTTGTCGATCTTAGCAGCGTAGATGCCGTTTTTCTGGATGTCAATGTGAATAACTTCTTGTTTGTTGTAGTACAGGATCATCTCTCCCATTAGCACCACCAGCTTGTACAGATCCTGCCACGGCTGCAGAACAAAATATCTAGGGTGGCAGGCAACCGACACAAACACGTCCATGTTTTGCCCCACCCTGGGTAACTCCAGCTGAGGGGGCATGGTGAGGGTATTAGAAGGCATGCTGGGCGCATCCCATGTCTCCAGCAAGGAAGGTTCAGAATCCCTGGCGACCTGGCTGATGTAGGCACTCCGATCCCAGAACAGACAGGAGGCCAGTTGATGGTTAATGCTGCTCTGAAGATCTTGAGCTCCATCACCACTGAACAAGTAGATGTAAACCGTTCTGGTCTCATCAAGCTTCACGATCTGAACAAACAATAAACGGTCAATAGACAGAAACTGTACAGGAACATTACCATAGGTTGAAGAATTCAAGTAAAAATCAAATTACTTTACAAATACACTTTAAAGCAGCTTTACAGAAAATCGTAAAAGTGTAAAGGTTTTTACACAGACTGTTTAATGCTGCTCAGAGGTGGCTTACACATTTACAACTGCATAATGTTAAATGTTTAAATTATGAAAACATGAATCTGCAAATATAAAATTAATACTAAAACATACAGAATTTTTGCAGGCACAGATCAGCACTACATCAACATCATCATTCTAAAGACACCTCAGAATTTTTCAGAACACGGCTGACCTTCATGCAGTTGGGGGCTTTGTTGAGGACCGTCTCTCTCAACCACAGAACAGCTTGGGGGGGCCAGTCTTTCCCCTCAGCATTCACATCTGCCAGGAGACACTTTATAGCCTACAGAGACAGAAACACACCCGGTGCAACGCTGCAGACTAAAACCTGAAGATTAAATTAAGAGGCTGACAAAATGCTTTGATGTCAATTGCAGCTGGTTAAGACAGAAACCTGGACTAGTGTGAACAAGCTTTAAAATTTGTGAGAAAAGACTAAAGGAACTAGCTAGTATATGATGCTGTAAGAGAATGAGCTTTAAGCTTTAAAAAACTAATTCTCAATTCACTCACTGTTAGTTTATTAGTAAATGTAAAAGTCGTAAAAAACGTTCATCAGTTAATATTAATTAGGTTGACTTTCGACACAGGCAACAATACTAAATACAAAACTATATGAATGCTACACATCTCTATATGGTTTTGGTAGTTGAGCATGAATGGGAAAGAGTAAGAACTGGAGGGGGGGTCAGTGTGTACCTGTGGTGGTATGGTGGTGAGCTCTTTGAGGTAGATGGGTGGGATCTCTCGCAACTCGCTAACTTCCAGAGACGCCGGAAGTCCCAGATCCAAGAACAGGATGTCTAACACTTGACTGCCATGAAGATTAGTGATCTACACACAGACGGATCTCATTTACTCACTCATTTATTTCTTTACACACAAATTAAGCTGTTTATTTTTTCTCTTTCGCTCACCTCTGCTCTCGCCCATTTCCCTTTGTATTTTGCCAGACACACTTTCCCGCAAAACGGCTTGGACACCAACAGCTCCCATGTTAACTAATGTCAAAATAAAAGTATTTTATGGGAATCTTTTATACAAGCCTCAAATTAAAAAAAATAATTTAAATTATTAAATTATATTGTTACCTGGGAGATGAAATGTGCCTCAATTTTGTCCATGATGTCTTTGAGTTTTGCCTGGCCTCGTGAAGGCAGCTGGCAATAAACACTACCGTCAGAGCACACGTTTGTCACACACACGTTTGTGTAGACACTGTTCACCTGAAAATACACAACAGAAGCTACAACATTATTTTTAATCACTCACCCTAATTCATTCAAATTTTAGACTGATGTTTTTCATTATTTATATATCCAACATTGCGAGCGTTAGATATCTTTATTAACCTGTAGAGGGTTCTCCATTGATTTATCCTGCAGAGCTTTTAAACAGAGAGCGTTCACATTAACATCATCGTTTTGAGAAGTGTCGTACAGCACGATAAGGGGCGGTTCCTCACGCTCCAAGACTTCAGCCAATAGCGTACGACCAACAGTTAATGACTCCAGAGTCTTCAGAACAACCATCTCAGTACTGAACGGCTCCAGACCTAACGCACAATGAAATGCTTAGAGAATAGATCTCTTTTTAACCGATTTTCACAATTAAACCCACAAGCATATCCACAGACTTCAGGCAAGCGTTACCTGCGAGTTGGCAAGTTGTTGCCTGGAAGGGAAGTGTGAGAAACTGCTCTGTTAACTGCAGTAGCTTCTTCCTGCTGACCACCTCAGAGAACCCATGATCCACAAAGAACACCTGTAGACACACAAGAATGGTTTACATGATGCTTCATTTACTGGAGAACACTCCACTTCTAACCTTAAAGTACCACTGGCAAGTTCTCCATCTAACCTAACCAAATACTAACGAACACTTCTAACTACATAACAAATGCTTCTCTGTCTGAACCAACTGTCTACTACTTGAGTAATGTCATAACTCATCCGGGAAAAAAACATGTTCACTCTTTATTTCTCAATAAACAAACAAACAAACAAACAAACAAACAAACGTATGCAGACTCTAGGACCTTCACATTGTCTTCTGAGACTTGGTGGACCTGAGCTCTCAGCACTGCATCCTCCTCTACAGCAACTGCCACCAGCTGTCCAACTTTTGGAGAAACGATACAAAGGCTGGCCCCAATGTTATTGTAGAACTGCAGCATGGCCTCCTCAATGTTCTCCAGAGCTTTAGAGTGTCCCTCACCCACAAACCTGAATAAAAACAAAATTATTCCACAACCACAATCTTAAAATAATAAATGCTATAATAAAAGTATATTGGTATGTTTTTGTCACCTGTTACCTGAGAATAACATTGTGGGTGCTGCTGACCTCCATCACCAAAACAGACAGAAACTCTGCTGTCGGGAGAGTCAGAGGCGGCACGTGTTGGTTGCTAGAGCTGGTTATGAGAAGTGGGCGTGGTTGGGGGCGGGGCTGTGTGCGGACCTGAGATGGCAGTGTGTACAGTATGGCTCTTTTTCGATTATCTGGCATGGGGTACTCAACCATACACGTGTCCGCTAACAAAGACAGATTCTCCAGTGCGTACTGCGGGAACACACACCTGAGACAAGACACAACATTGACACAACAGTGAGTAAGTATTCTTTTGCAAGGTGTACGCAATCATTGGTATTTTAATAGTAAAAACCGATCAAGTGCTCCTATGACTGAAGGGTGCAACACAGAATATTGAACATTGTTAAGAAATATTTGGGTTTCTGCTTTGAAAATGTATATATGTAACTTTAGTATGTATTTTTTAGTATGTATGTTAGTATGTATTTTTAGTATGCAGGCCGTTAAGAGTTGGATCTAACCATACTTTTTATTCTGCTATAGGGGGAGGTATGTTGTGCAAAGTATGCAATTTTTTAACACTTTACTTTTAAATGTTCAAACAAATCAAGAAAGTCAAAGACATTTTTACAACTAGACAAAAATATTTTTATGATAACTGGGTAACTTGCTAGATCAAACACATAAAATAATGAGGACCATTCCTACCCAAAGGCCTCTTGGAAAAGCTGGGGAACACCGTGAGCCCACAAGCCCTGGCTGTATTTATTAAGCAGCTGCCGCAGTTTCTGCTTGATCTCTGGAGTCAGAGGCTGGTGAGGGGGCGGAGTCGAGGGAGGAGTTATGAGTGAGGGTGTGGCATGTTTGGGCGTTTCCTGGACTGGAAATTCCAGCCTGGTGGGCGACGTTGGGCTCATGGGTGCGTGGGATCGCTCAGATAATAAAGGAATGTCAATGACAAGTGTTCTGAGGCTGTGAGATGTTTGCTGGGCCAGTGTTGGTGTGGTGCTGGATTTTGGTGACGGTTCTAAGACCGGGTACACCAGCCGGTCCACTATGTTATTGCTGCCTGGCTTTTCAACCTAAGGACAGTTGAGAAACAGAAAAACTAATTACGCATTTCTTAATGGGCACTTATAGAAAAATGTGTTTTTGTGCTCAGAAGCACAAATTAAATCTTTTTAATTACATCTTAATAGTAACACTAGTATTAAAATAAAAAAATTATAGTCGAAGACATCTGAATAGCAAAAAAATAAATCTAGATAAACTTGACTAATTGACTAGTCAACTTTACTAATCGACTAGTTTGTGGTTGTACAACTAGTTATTCATTTTGATTCATTACTGCTCCTAACAGATTAATGGTGACTTTAAGTGTTAGCGTGTGTGTGTGTGTTTGGGTTTTCTCACAGTGCAGATGTGTGTCCATGTCTCAATGTTTTTGTGCATGTGTAATTCCTCCTTGTACATCTCTCTGTAGAGCTGAGGGATTTTTGACAGCCAGACTCCACTGTTGTACTTCAGCAAAAGCAGTCTGACACGATTCTGCACCATCTCAACATCAGCACGGTTTGCAGGTTTATTCTGAGCTGAAGAAAGCAGCGCGAAAAAAAATCACTCTTAAAATGCTGAACACATCAAAACCTTCAGAAACTGTCAGTAAATTTTCATTTTCTGAGTGAAACACCAGTAGCTGCAAGGAAGCAAAAAACTTAAACTTAGTTTAAGCTAAGTTTAGGCTTTAAGTTTAAAACAAGGCATTAAGTTATAGGTTTAGAGTTTTAATTAATCCTAGGTGTCAGGATTTTGTTGACTGTCTTGTGAGATTTACTGTGAGATTTACCTGCTGTCCGACTGATATCGGTATGGAACCTGTTGGGTACAGATTTGTTCCCCTCTGATCTAAAATCACTGGAATTAAATTATGAATTCGAATCGTTAGCCTTTTATCATGCTTCAGTTATTATACATTAAACAGTTTTATTCAGAAACACACCACAGACAGATTTTATAACGCAATGGCACAAAACAGCACAGAACTGCCATTTTTGTGTTTAAAAACTTGCCATGTTTTTTATATTTAATACAGCTGTCTGGTATCATTTATCATTTATTATGTACTGTCACTGTACCCCGCAAACACAATTACTCATCGTTTGTTTACAATTAAAAAAACAGTACAAATGAAGCTTTCATTAAAAGTAACGCTTCAGTGTTTGTGGTTTATGTAAGTTTGGTCTCGCATCACTCACCCTGCTGTTTTCCAGCTCTGCTGTCGAGGGGGGAACCGGCTGGAGGGCAGGTCACTGCTGTAAACCTGCCGCTGGTTCGGGTAAAAACTAGATTTGGAGGCGGAGCTTCGAGCAGGATGATTCATGTGAACCGGCTGCCGCAGAGACAAGCGAGGTTTAACTGCAAAGACACAATCACTGTCATGATGAGAGAGAATAATGAAGCAACAGTGATCTTTGAATATAACTGGTTTATTCTGATCACATTACATCACCCAAACATCTCTCTGAGGTTGTGTGTGTGTGTACCATTATATGAAAACAGAGAGGAAGACTTTGTTCTCATTTGGCAGTGCAGTAATTTAGAGAAGCCAGACGTCTTCGAATTCTTCTGCCTGGCAACCAGCTGTGCAATATGTGCAGTCTCCTTACACACACCAGCAAAACACATGACCTACAAATACATACATGCAGCCCATTACATTTATCGCTACAATGGCATGTAGACGAATCAATGACTTGACTCAGAAACCATGTTTCAAAGGGATAGTTAAACTTGTCCATTTGCTCACTCTCATGTCATTCCAAACCTGTAAGACTTTTTTTCCTTCTGTGGAACAAACAAGATGATATTTTGAGAAATGACTCTGTGGTTTTAGGTTCATCCGAATAGAAATCAATGGGTACCACTGTTGTTTGGTTACCAGCGTACTTGTATCATAAAATATCATCTTTTGTGTTCCTCAGAAGCAAAAAAGTCATACAGGTTTGTGAACAAATAATGGAAGAATTCACATTTTTAGGTGAACTAGCCCTTTAAGAGCTGGATTAATAAAATTAAAAAGCCACTTTTTGCTTTATCAGCATTGTCAAATAAAAAGATAATCAACAAAATAAAAGACAATCTGAATCAAACCCAGTTGTTTGACTCTTGTGACCTACAGTAAATTACCGTAACTACAGCTTCTAAAAGACTGAAACCAGAACAAAAGCAGCCAGCGTGACGTATTAACTGTATCCATCACCTCTCCGGTATTGGAACGCTCGAGCCGAACCACATCAGGAATACTGATCAAGAAGCTTTCCAGAGTGGCATATCCAAACTTGCGGTAAGGAATCACCTCTCCAGTCAAAGCACGGTAATCTGCCTGGAGACGAGTCATGGCCACACCGTGTTTACTGCTCTGAAGAACAGCTCGAAGCATCTTCTTCACCAACTCAACGTCACTCATTCTGCACACAAAACCACACGCAAACTAATGAAGACAACACGGCTGTATAAAGATACCTTTAAAGAAACCTGGGTTCAGACCAGCTCCCATGATCCCTTGTTGACCCTGATGATGGCTACGTCTCACAACCTTGTGAGCTGTCTACCTGTCTACCTTTTTTAATAGATCCAAAGCTGAGCTACGATATGATGCCCAAAAAATGCAGCTTACTTACTAGACAGCATAGTTAGTTAGTCTCTAATTGGTGTTTAAGGTGATCCACTATAAATAACTAATACCAAAACTCAAGAGTTTGAAGAATTAATCTACACCTAATTCCATCAATAGTTTATAATACGACTTACATATAACTATTACATATATGAACATCAGTGTTTATTATGCTGAACCCTTTGCATGTATTTATTGGTTTGGAGTTAAACTTTACATTAAGGCTCCGTTTGTTAACATTAGATATTCATTGTTAGTTCATGTTTGCTAAAACATAACCTTACTGTAAAGTTTAGTTACACATGTTTCATTTTTTTCAACATTTTCAAGAAGGATTCAACAAACAAGTTATGAAACCTAATAAAGGCGCGAAGACAGAATAACTTTTATCACACAGATATTAACTAGCTAAACAAGCGGCATTTGTTTATTTAATTCCATTACTTTTTTACATGGTGCATAAACCTCTTAATCACAAAACGTGACTATCCCTTACATTAAAAATGTGTTAAACACAAATACTAGCGTAACTTGGTTTGTTAAACTTACCTGTTTTTTCTCTTCTCGCTAATTTAGGCGTCGAACATCGCCGCGCGCGCGCACGTGTACTCGCTATCAACTACGTCACACGTCACTTAAAGTACTAAGGTCAAATGTCAGACTACAAAAACATTTTCAAAGCTGGACATAGGTGATATGCAAATAAATAATTAATAAAAAAAATAGTTATAAAACATAAAACTCAACAGTGTATGTTTCTAATATTTCTATGATAAAATGCTGAGGATAGACCTCGCGCTGCAGGAATCTCGGGTGATGACAGTCATGCGCTCACACACCAGACTAACTAAATTTAACAACTATTCAGTAAACAATCACTGGAGAAATGAAGTTAGGAAAGAGTTTCTACATAACACTATTCATTCGTGCCATGTGCAGTTTCTAGAAATTCTGCAGTCTTGTCTACTAATAAAAATGTTTAAAAATGTGAAACTACATGATTATAATAACCATTCAATATATATGATGAGACAATAATAATATATATGAGACAAATATATATATATGTATATATATATATATGTAGGATGGTTTCACTACAGTTTATTCTTTGATTTTATTATTATGTGTCTTTCTATTGCTAATGTTTTTCAATGCATAAAATTAGAATCTTTCATTGGAAGCTATATTTAGACTAGACATTTACAAAAAACAATTCAATGGTATTTACAGGGTTTTGCACATAAACCATGTTAAAATATACCAAAAAAACAGGTATTGAGCTAGTACATACCAGATCAGAGTTCAAAACTGTCTTCTTAAGTCTGATTTGCAAGATAAGTTTAAAATTGTTTATAATTTGAGCTGTCTGGCTAGCTTCATTTCCAGCTGCCTTTACGTGGCTTAAATAAAAAAGTACTTAAAATGGCTATAAAGAGGCAAAAATTATGGATTGCAGCTTTAATTGACCAAAACAGCTATTTTTACAAAATACCAAAAACACTTTTAGCAAATCAAACACCCTGTTCACCCTGTGCACACTGTTTTGGCTCCTTGTTTAAATCCAGTTTCTCTCAGCTCAGATTTCTGATATAATCCAGTCTTGATTACACACAGAGATCCAGAAACTGCATCAACAGCGCCAGTTCTTTCAGAAGTCTGTTTCTGTGACTTCTGTTTCAGCATTTGTTGATCAGTCCATTTGCTTGCTGAGCCTGTGAGGTGATAGTCCGGGCTAAGAGGAGAGGGTCTTGGTTGTCATGGTGATCCTGTGATTTTCTTTTTCTGAGCAGGATGAGCGCGGGGTTCCTCAGCAGTGTATAGAGCAGCAGCCAGCGCACGCGCACTCTGCCCCCTACTGAGCATCCTGTTCAAATGCAGAGACGTGTTAATGGGATGTTTGTTTAAAGAGGTCATCTGTGTGTGTGTGTGTGTGTGTGTGTGTGTGTGTGTGTACTGTACCTGTGGTACTGCTAAAAGTGTCATAAGAGGATTCTGCAGGTCCCTGATTTTCAATAGTTCTTCCAAGCAGTAGATGGCAGAAAGAAAGCATAACTGGGTTGCTATGGTAATGATCAGCAAATATCATTCCTATCCAGGTATTATATCCTGTACAAAACAGTCAATCATTAGCCTTATAGTATAATCATTGTGCAAAAAACAAATTCTTATGTTCCTATTATCTACTGTTTTTTTACTGGATCTGACTGTAACAGTACTGTACCTGGATCCATGGACTCATAGCCCCGTTGCATGATGGTGCGATCAATGCGCGACACCAGCCATGTGCCCAGAATGCCACTTAATAACAGACGCAAAATGCAATTGCTCAACCCCATTATCACATTATAGAAGAAGAAAAAATAGTTAAAGCAATGGAACGCCTTTCTGTGGAAGGAGAGATTCATGGGTTAGGGTTACTATTTTTATTTTATTTACTAGTTGATTTGCATTTATTTTTTTTACCAAAAGATAATTTTGTTCAATCAATATCTTTGTTTTATTGTTTGTTACAAACATTATTAAAGTAGTAGTTTGTGGTTGTTCTACCTGTTGTTTAGTGCAAGAGGTTTTTGTTTGTCCTCGGGTGACAGTTTGTCCTGCAGGAAGAAAATCTGAACTAGAATAATCTGCATGATCACTATGGCGATCACAATGAATACCGTCAGCCTGCAATTTAAATAAAAAAACACATTAAAAATATGATGATGTCATGCAAGTTTATAGGCATGCATAATGAAAGTGCTTATGAAATATTAATTCAGTTATGAGATAATTTCGATGGACACTCACAGAATGATGGCTACACCGGAAAGCCAGCTGAGAAACTTTCCATTCTTGATCGGCAGAACAATTCCATACGCGATGATTAAGGCAAACAGAAACTGCATGAAGTGAATTATCACAAAACCTGTAGAGGTAAAACACAAAAAAGAATCAAGTCATGTACCCAGCCAACAAGGAACGTTCTTAGAACATTGGCTAACATTCTCTAAGAGTTCTATCAAAAATATTCTTGCAGTAACCTTAGTAAAAATGTTAAAAGTAACATTTAGGAAACGTTAGGAAACAATCTTACAAGATAAAATTGTTAGCTGGGTAGTGATGTGTTTCCATATATCTTGCAGACTAACAAAAGCATTCAGTATTAAGAACAAAGTGTGCTCTAAAAGTATGCAAAGTATGCAAAAGATCAATGCCCGTGAAGCCAGTGATCAATCTGAACTCAGAGTAAATTTTGCATGCTGACCTGAGGGCAGGATGTGACACACAGAAAATCAATGAAAAGTAAATAACTAAAATACTCTTATAGTTGATCCAAGAAGTTTTGCATACCCCACAGAGTGAAAGCAATCTGCCAGCCTGAGTATCTTGTTATAGCAGCCTGACACAGAAGATAAGTTATTGTTATGATTAGTATTGTCTCTGTTTCTTTAAAGCCGCCATTCGTAACTTTTGACTCGCTACCGCCATCTCTGTTTGAAACATAAAACTGCAGCTTTTCTCAAATTATAAATCATTATTATAAACGTGCCATTGCAAATGTTATGTACTTGCTCAATAACTGATTTTTTGATTATTTTTAACCAAAAGAGTTACGAATTGCAGCTTTAAATCACACAAAAAAACACACAGATGGGGAGACACACATGCAAACCTTCAGGAATCTTTACTCACAACACTGACAGCAGGACTTGGCTTATGAAACTTGACTGGAAGAAAGGTTTTCTCCCCCCTCCACAACCTCTTTATATGTTTCCTGCGGTCAAAAATGCAGATCAAGGTTGGAATAGTATTGAGATCACATGCTACATCAAATGTCTAATTACTGACATCACATGCAACAGTGTTTAATGTAAATGTTTGATATGCATACCTGTAACATACCAGCACATGAAAAGTGTAAGTAACAGATGTCACAGTGGCAAAAATAGTTGTGGCCAACCAAGACACTGGAAAAAAACATATTTACATTACATATTTGTTTATCTGTCTGTTTGTCTAATGCATCTATCAATCTACCTGTCTGTTATCCGTCCTACTGTTATAGGAATATAAAATAAAGCTTTACTTCGTGCAACATAGCTGAACTCGTCCAGCGCAGGTAGAAGTGATGTGAAGATGTTGTCTGTGTGGTTACAGGATGACGCTATCTCTGCAAGTGATTCCTTCAAAGCATCGAGCTTATCAAAGGCAAAGTCACTTACACTGTAGTCTACCAGTGTCATCTACACAAAGACAGTCACACGTTACTTAAAACTAACAGTAAAGTGAATGAAATAAACTGAATGAAAATGAATAAACTTCTACTGTAGCTGTAAACCCAGCCAACAGTTTTAGTTATAAGAACGTTCCCCAATGTTTCCATTAAATAACAAAAACATTAAAAATGTTTTTGAATGTTCTAGGAATGTTTAAAACCTCCAGTTTTATAGCATTATTCTATAACGTTATTCAAACTTTCTTAATTCTGAAATGTTTTTAAATGTTTTAATAACAACATAAAAATAATGTTTTGATATAAAAAGCATTCCACTAAAGTTACTAAACAAACATTTTTGATAACTTTGAGGGAACTTTTAGAGAATGTTAGCAAACGTTCTGTGAGCGTTCCATGTTAGCTGGGTATACAGTTTACTTGTGTACAATAGCAAGTGCTGACTTACAGTATATAATCCAATCAAAGAGATAATGGAGGTACCAATCATTCTGTTAGGAAACTTAAAAAAAGGGTCCCAGTCATACACTTTTGTCCGGAACCAGCCCTTTGGTTCTGGCCTAAGGGAAAACAGTACCATAAGTGTTTGTTATATATAGAGTCATAAATATATCTTCATGCTGGGTTTGTGTGTACCGCTCAGGGGGGCGTTTTAAGAGAGTCTTTACGTATTTGAACTGGTGTGATTCTAAATCCTCTTCATTCTATAGTTGATGAAAACAAATCAATATCAACAACTGTAACAGCTGCCAACACAAATAACTGAATTTAACATTTTCCCAAACCGTCTCTCATGCACTGACCTCATCATCTTGCAGCTGTAGGTGGATTCTAACGGCCTTCACAATGATATACACAAAGCGTCCCAACAGGAAACACAGACACAGAAAGAACGGCCACAGAATAATGACTTTCTCATAACTGCCTAAAATCTGCAAACAGGTTATGTTATTTTATTACATTTCATTACATTCATTACATACACTGAATAACTCTGACGTGAATGTATTCCTGACAACCAGTTTCTATGTTTACAGAAATCTTTAGAGTAGCTTTTTTTTACATTTTATTACAATTAAATGAAAACTGTACTGCAAGTTTCAAAGTGCAGTATTTTATTTGTTACAGATTATATTTACACACAGAAACTATCGCACTTTTGCTTCAAACACTGAGAGGCAATTGTTGCTAATCTTGCCATGCAAACATAAACTTTAAAACATAAGGTAATGATTGTTAAATTAAAGTTAATAATTAATACGTTCCACCAACCCTTCCAGATGGACAGCTTATTGTGTCATACAATCTAGCAGCGAGCCTGAAAAACACACAATATGCAAAATCAACATGCAGCAAATCAATACAAATAGCTTAACATCTCTCAACAAATCTTAACAGATACTAGTTAAGACTGAAAGGTAATTTTTAGTGTTGTTTTTTGTACCACATGAGCGTGTACAGAACACCTAAAACTCCTCCCAGTGTTCGGTGCGGCGTTGAAAGACATGCGAAGAACGGTAAATAAGCCACGCCCACCTCGAGCGCTCCTAGCAGGTACACAAAGGCTGAGAGATGCAAATAAAGTTTGATTATAAACATGTTCTTTAAAAAACAAATAGAGAATAATACAGTTTAATTATTATGCGCATATCTGAGACATAAATACGCTGCCCTAGCCATAGAATTCAAAAGTATAATTTAGTAAAGTTGCATTTAGATGTTGCATTTCATTAAATACCCCAGGATGAAAGCAAAATTTGCATTTGGACGCCCACCCAGCCTGTCAATCACTGCATTAAGGTGGGGCCAGTATCTTCATACTTGTGTTGTAAACATGAAGAGCTTATATGCTTACATACAACTTAAAGGTAGTACGGTGGGCAGTTTTGGAAAGGTTAGCAATAGCAAACTAACTTTGAAATCAGCCCACCCTCCCTTCAGAGTGATCTCCAAAGCCACACCTCCTCCAACTCATGAACGCAATGCAAATACATAGTTTGACAGGAAAGTAGGACATCCTATCTTTGCATTTGGATCAAATGCAATGATTGGACGAGCATTTTATTGTCTTGTGCCTTCTTGTATATCCAACATTCAAATATTTATAGAATTATAGAAATTTGCCATGTACAACAATTTCATACAGTTTGCATGTTCCACCAGTTGAGCTATGGGAAAGCGTACTGTATAAATACAGGAGTGTATACAGTGCTGTATTTAAGCTTTGCGCTGTACCTTTAGCCCAGTTCGGCACATTCATTGGGATGTAGGACTCAGAGAAAAGTTGAAGAACGCTGGGAGCGATTGCGCCAAATGCAAAACCATAAGACCATCGATTACTTAGGCTGCCAATGAAATCCAATGGGCTGAGAAAAACAACACACAATATGTGAGTCATGAACTGGGGTTAGTGTGTAAGATCTGTAGATTTTGTTCCTCAGAGATCACTCACACCACAATGCCAAAACGACCCCTAAGGTACGGAAAACGTTCCTCAAAGGGGTGAGCCCTTAATCTGCGCTGTACGAATGACAGCAGAACCACAATGAAGGCCTAAAACACAGTTACAAACACTTTATACCCAGCAAACAAATTTAGGCTGCAAGAACATTTTTCTAACGTTTTCATATTAATGTTTAACGTTTTCAACAAAAACGTAAAATGTTATTTTGAAAATTCAAGAAATGTTTTGTTGTTGTGTTGCTTGGTTGTAAAAACATTGTTCAAACATTGTTTAACATTTTTAAAAATGTAAAATGACTAATTATCATTTTAAAAATGTTCTACTTATTAAGAATAATGTTTTTAATACATATGATATATTAAATATAAAAATATTCTACTATCATTACTGCAAGAATGTTCTTGATAAATCTAAAAGAACTCTTAAAGACAATGTTAGCCAACATTCTGAAAACGTTCCTTGTTAGCTGAAAGACTATTTAATATTCATTTATCAAGAATGTTGTGGACCAGCTGTCAGTCTTATCAGACTTTAAGCATCACTTCCTTCAGAGAAAGTGCTGTATGTTTGTTCTGGGTGGGGACAGAGTTTGGTTTGGATAAATGCATTCATCATTACTCACAGCAGGGACGAGAGAGCAATGCAGAAACAAATCCACTGAAAATCTATTCTGACACTCGTCCCTGAGAGAAGAACAGGAGAGATAAGAAAGCAAGAGGGAGGGGCTAGATCACTGATACATGTTTGAATGAATGAGGTATAATGTAAATAAAGAAGCATCAGTAAAGTTCTGCATGTATTAAAATGATCAAAATAATATAAAAATAATATTGATATTAATAATATAAATATTGTCCCACTTACAAAGACCATTCAAGCATTATATAGGGTAATTACATCAGTGTTGTTTATTGGTGTTATGTAAGGTGAGGTGTCCTAAAAAATAATCTATTTGAAAACTGATAGATAAGATTTATCATACACCAGTGACATAAAAACAATATAATTGCTCCCATTTTCGCTGTGTTAGTTTTGACCTTATTTTATGAGCTATTCTATTCTTCTCTATTAATTAACTAAATTAAAAAAAACATTTATCCTTTTAACCTGCCTTTCTGTTAATAATAAATGAGTCTCATAGATGAATAACACTCAGATTTATTTGTCTACTGTGGTGAGTTTAGATTGGTAAGTTCCTATTTCAGATTTTGTTTAAAATAGGAACTGTGACCAATGTTTTTAAAAACACCAGTAAATAAATAGCACCAGTATATGCATGTATATCCAGTACATATATAACAGAATGTCATTTCCAATATACTCCACTTGTCTCATAACTGTGATTCAAAAGCAGAAATAACTCACATGATTCGCAGTTAAGGGAATCTTCTGCCGATAGTCCACAGAAGCGATACTGTACTTCTGTTGCTTATGTACAAAAACTAGTTAAACATTAGAGGTTTTCTCCTTTATTATAAACACTAGCGGTCCCAATGTGCTCTGATATGAGGTAAAGCTTTCATTGCATAAGGACATGAGGATATAGAAATGCAGTCACATGATTGGTCAACCTTTGATTTAGACCACACACACAAGTAAAACGCTCTCAGAGTGAGATGTGGCTGCATGTTTTATTGACTGAACACTTATGAATAAAACCTGCTGTTGAGAGTGGTTTGTGGATTTGGGTTTTTCCTTATTTGTTGTTTTGGTAAAGCATGGCTTTGACAACACCAAAGTCATTGGTTTCACATCTGAAAAACACACAAACTGACAAGGCACAGCTTGAACTGAGTTGGATAAACTGAGGTCATTGACACAACGCTGTACCCGGAAGAAAGTCATGAGTACAGATAAAGGGCAGGTATGGTGAGGTTTTAATAATAAGTTAGACAAATCTTTTACGTTTGGCAGGATATGCTGCAGACCACTAGAGTGAACACACGGGGGCGCTGTTGACAGCATGCGAAGAGCTCATGACTTACAATCACAGAGCAGTTTTACAGATTCTCTAAATAAGAAAACAATAGGACACTCGTGCGCTGCTTGGTATTTAAAAATCTTTATTTTTATATGTAAATGTACCTTCAATCAAGTTTTATATTCTTGTACCCCCCTTTTCAATGTTTATGTATAGTTATAATTTATAACTATTTTTTTCCCTTTTGTACTGTATACATAATGGAATAAATGTTTTTAAAAAGTGTATATTGTTGCATGAATAAAAAAGAGAAAAAACTTGAATGACAATGATTTTAATCTATCTATCTATCTATCTATCTATCTATCTATCTATCTATCTATCTATCTATCTATCTAATACACCACGAGTCGTACAGACACGCCCACCTGTGGCTCTCGTTCACTCTGCTGTACAATGTACTGTACAGCCACCGATCAGGACAGGACTGTATACGGAGAAAGCAGCATTTCAGGGATAGTTTCGGGATGTTGGACGGCGTGTGGAATATAAGGTTTCTCAGTAAAGCATGCGTCGCGGTCATTCTCCTCTGCGGGATCCACATCTTCATCACAGTGTGGTTTAATTCAACGGAGCCGAAGATGAATGAATACACAAATTACCGGCAGAGTCAGTTAACCGGGAGAAGCGTCTCACTCACAAACAACACAGACTCTCTGATCACAGACTACAGCAACCACACAAAACACACACATCTGCACAAACTCAACCTCACCAATAAACCTCTGCTGGCATGTCCCGAGACCTCGCCGCTTTTAGGTAAGTTTTCTTTAACCTGAAAATTATGAGAGAGAAGCTCCTTTGCTTGGTAACCTAAACTTGTACCTGCGAAAGAAAGTGGAAGTGTTTGTTATGTTGAAACAGGTCGTTATGGCCACAGAAAAGAACTCAACAAGCAGAGACTAATCTAAACTAATCTAATCTAAACTAAATATAATAATCTAAAACAATTGGTACTATTTAAGTAATGAATCAAATAAAGTACATAAATAAAATATTTATTAATATGTTTATTAAAAATATTCCAGTCTTCAAATCTTTGGTTCAGTGTCAGCCTATATTTTCTTTTCACAATGCAACGTCCTAATTTAAGACAGGTTTAAAGTAGGTGTACACAATAATACCACTTTGACTTAAAACCTTACAATTACAGTGAAAGTTTTTGTAACAAACCTTTGAAGTTTCCTACAATATTTTCTCCATGACAACCACTAATACTTTATGCTTAAATGATATATGTTTCTCATATGATATGATATAAATGATATAAATACATGTTGCTTACTAACAGTCATGCCAGAAATATTCAGCTGTCAACTATGAAATGTGATGGCCTGATCAGATTCTAAACAGCCTGCAGCTAATGCCAGAGGACAGGGCTGTGAGTTTTCTAAAGAAATGTTCTGGTTAGGTGACCCTTATTTTTACTGTCATATAGCTTTTTTCTTATTAGTCAGAGTAAAAGCTAGAAAAATGGTTTGAGAAAGACTTACAGTAGGGTAGACCTAGCTAACAGGGAACATTCTCAGAATGTTGGCTAACATTCTTGGTCTTTCAAAGTTATCAAAATAGGGTTTCATGGAAACAGGAAGTACACAGCTGTCGCAATATAAAGGGTCTTTCTCTGTCATATGCAAAACATTTCACCCCCTTGTTCCCTCTTTGTTCCCTCTTTGTCTTACTCTTTTCTACTTCCTGTTACTCTTGCAGTGGGTCCAATGAAGATTGAGTTTATTAAGCTGGTGACACTGGATGGGGTGTGTGAACAGAATCCAGCGCTTGAAATGGGCGGCAGGTATAAACCCAACAATTGTGTGGCCCTTCAAAAAGTGGCAATAATCATTCCATTCAGAAACAGAGATGAGCACCTGAGGTACTGGCTCCACTACCTTCATCCCATCCTGCAGAGACAGCAGCTGGATTATGGAGTTTATATCATAGAACAGGTAAAACTCACTTCTACTCAGTTTAGTTTACACAGTGAAAAATATCTGCATCCACAGACAGACACTGACTAACTCACTGGCAGGCATGATCTACAGACAGACAGACACTGACTAACTTACTGGCAGGCATGATCTACAGACAGACAGACAGACAGACACTGACTAACTCACTGGCAAGCATGATCTACAGACATACAGACACTGACTAACTCACTGGCAGGCATGATCTACAGTACACACAGACAGACAGACATGAGCTACCAAGCTTATCATTTTAGGTTGTAAGAACGTTCCTCTAAAATTTTCATTAAGTAAGAAAAACATTAAAAATGTTATTTTGAATGTTTTAGGAACGTTCAAAACATCCAGTTTTAGACATATTAACGTGATTGCTTGGTTATAAGTACATTATTTAAACTCTTTTGTAGTAACATTTTTAAAACTAACATCTTAAAAATAGCATTTTGATACACATGATGCATAACTTATGACTAACAAATATTTGACTAACGTTACTGCAAGAACATTTTTGATAAGAGAATGTTAGCCAATGTTCTGAGAATGTTCCCTGTTAGCCGAGTCAGAAACACTCAGTCAGACAGACAGATACAGAGAAATAGATAGATAGATAGATAGATAGATAGAGAGAGAGAGAGAGAGAGAGAGAGAGAGGAGAGAGAGAACTAAAGTATATATAATACAGCCTGTACCAGTAAATACTGGGTATAATGGAGGCATAATAAGGCACAGGTGACCTTCATTTAGGAAAATGTTGTGATTCAGCTTTGCATAGAAATCCAGCTGACATTCCCAGCACTGTAACTACACGGAAACAGAGCGGAAGAAACGCAATCTGTCAGCAGCCTCAAATATAGGACGAACAATATAATATAACACCTGTGTCTTTCAGTTTATTTGTCTGTGCGTTTTGTAAGCGTTCTCACAATGTACTGTGGTCCCCTGCACCAGGAAACAATAGAGTTCTTTTATTCCTTTGGGGTCGGGTCGGCACTTGTAGTATCTGTTTATTCTCTTAGCGTGGGATTAATTTCAACACTTTTCAGCTTTATTTTAAACACTACTTTCAGTTTTATTGTCTCTCTGTATTGCAGAGTCACTGTGGGACACACAAAAGTGCTTCATTTACTACCCGTTTGTGTTTTTGTTGTGTATCAATAGCCATTTTTCCAGCTAGTTTCTTTTGTGTCATTCCCGCCTTTCTTCACGGTTTGTGCACCACGCTTCATGGAAAATCACCATGTAAACAGTCTTGTAGATGCTTATGCGTATTTGTTTTTTACTTTGTGGATATGCGCACGTTTGTTTAGGAGTGAGCTTCATGCATATCCAATTGACAGTCCATTTAGCGACACTCTTTAAGAGCTCATCAATGTCAAAGTGTTAAAGAGAAAACAGAAGGAACAAATCCAAGTTGAATTCAGATTTTGCTGCTGATCCACTTTGGATTGTTAAATGCATTTACACTGAATGCATTTTCAAACACAATCTCACATTGATTATGTTTAAGAATAATAGCCTGGCAAGTTTGTGTTAGTGGCTTAAACTGTGTCAGAGAAGAAAGATGAAATCTTATCTTATCTTACATCTATTTGCTCCATTTCTGCAAACAATGGAGCCTCTGTACACATCACATGTTCTACAGCACATATGTGTCAGCTGTTGCCCAACACATACCCAGCTATCAATTTTAGGTTGTAAGATCATTTCCCTAACGTTTTTATTAAATAACAAAAACATTAAAACTATCATTCAAATATTATTTACTTTTACATTTACGCATTTGGCAGATGCTAGCACAATGCTCCACTAGCTGAGCTACAGGAACGCTACAGGAAATATTGAAAGAACTTTCTGAGAACATTAACCAGCGTTCTGAGAATGTTCTCTGTTCTCTTTCATTGTGCTTCTTGTTTAGGACGGGCAGGAAACATTCAACAGGGCCAAACTGCTCAACGTTGGCTATTTAGAGGCACTAAAAGAGTACGACTATGACTGTTTCGTCTTCAGCGACGTGGACATTGTGCCCATGGACGACCGCAACACGTACAAATGCTCCAGCCAGCCACGGCACCTTTCTGTGGCCATGGACAAGTTTGGCTTTAGGTAAGATGAAGCTCGGCCCACAAATGTGTTGCTACTCAAAACGTCTGAATTCAGTAGTGAAAGGGCATTTTTCAGTTTAAAAACACAAATTTGCTGTTAATATTTGGTGTATGTCTCCATCTGGTGCAGATTCCACGGTTCTGAGCAGGATTTTGCGTATTTAAAAGAAAGCAGAAGGACAATTCAACTTTTGTACAAAAGAGTCAACACGGACAATGTCACAAATTTGTTTACATTTGATTAATGATCTTAAAGTCAATGTGAAACGGGACGTTGTGTCTGCCTTTTCTTATCTTTGTTGACGCATAGCCAAATGAAACGGCTTTTGAGGAAAAAAATGTAGGTTTTTTAGGTTTTAAGGTGCCGTCCCATGTTTGTTGTGCTGGGGACAAGGTGTCAGTTTGGCACGTACTGGCTTTGATATTTATGTCAATGAATTAGCTGTGTTTCTAAAACAATCTGCAGTACCCTCAACAACACAGAGTCTCAACAACACAGAGTCAAATGTTCTGGTGAAGATCTGATTAGAGCTGAACCCAAGCAGTTAATCCTGTCAGGGAATGACTCAGACAACAAACACAATCAAAGAGAAAGCAAAGAAAACATTCAATGGTATCTAAAGGAAATATCACAGAAATCCAAAATATGTAACAGTGTTATATTGCCTGTCGCGCTGGGGTGTCTTTCACAAGTTCCATCGTTATCAACATTAATATTTAATGTATTTTACATACATTATCTGAGTTTTGGGAAGAACAGCATAAAGCATATGCAGAGCTGAACTAACCAGATACCCAATAATTTTACATATTCAAACAAGATCAGGTAAATTTGAAGTACACCTTGAAGGGAGGGTGGGTAATTTGTTCCAGAAACATTTTTTGGTATGCTGTTTAAAGGCCTTTTCACATTCTGACAGCAATCACTAGGTGGTCTAAGTATATTTAGATAAATGTATGTCTTCTGTGGAAGGAGCAGGACCATAAAATGTTCGTCCAATCAATGCATTCAGTCCGAATGCAATGATTGGATGTCCAATTTGCCTGTTAAACTATGTATGCGTTCATATGTATTAGAGGAGGCGTGTCTTAAGAGAATGTTCTGCAAGGAGGGCAGAATCTTTTGCTTTCAAAGCTAGCTTGCTGTTTGCTAGCCTCTCCAAAACTGCCTACCCTACTCTTAAATCAAATCCATACATTGTAAAAGCAGTTATGGTGCTATTATTTTTATGTGATCTAACCCATGAAAATTCCTTTCATTGGAGTAACCTAATGTTGTCAGGTTTATACAGTGATGTTACATAATAGTTTTAACTTTAATAAAAAATTAGTTACCACATAAAGAACATCTGTGAGGTTTCCTGACAAGCCATGTTTACAGTGCAATACAAATACTTGTTTTAGACATAAAAAGTCCTGGGTATAAAAGTCAATTATATATGCAGTTCCTTTCATTTGTTTGTCCCTCAAGTTTAGTCAATATTGAAACAAAAGAGTCATGCCGGATAAGTTAAAATTGTTAAACACAGCAAACAAAACTCAAGTAATGCCAGTATCTACAGTCATTTTCCCCTTAAAAAATCAACTGTAATTTCCCCAAAACATGTTTACACACACAAATGACCATCAGGTGTAGTATAGCTGCCAAATTCATGGCTTGCATGGATTAAATATTCTGTTACTTTATTTTCACAGGCTGTAACACTAGTGAAAAAATATACTGACAGGATTTAACTGACAAACCTTACCCTAGCAACTGTTGTCATCTGTCCTACCATCAAACAACCTTTTGCACTGTGGAAGTCCCCACTTAACAGGGAACATTCCCTGAATGTTCTTTCAAAGTTATTAAAAATGTTCTTGCAGTAATGTTAGTAAGAAGTATTTTTATTATTAAAAACATTATTCAAACTTTTTAAAATTCTGTAACATTTTTAAACTGTTCCACTAACAACTTAACAATAAAGTTTTTCATATATATATGTGGGGGGAGGTCACATAATGGAAATGTTAGGGAAACATTCTTACAACCTAAAATTGTTAGCTGGGTCTAAGATCAGAGTTTGTATAAATCGATTCATTTTAAGTCAACTTAAGACTATCTTAGATAAAAGACACATGCTAAAGACTCCTCAGAGCACAACCGACCTGTTCTCACAATCCTGAGACAAAAGAAGAAATAGTTTTATTTTAATATAGAAGAAAAATAGTGATATGAAGAGACTGTAATTCAAGCTGCATTACATACTGCAGAGAGAGAGAATTTTGGGTGTGCCTGCATTGAAAACAACTGGCAGATAATGACAAGATTTAATTGTGATGTAACATATTGTGTAAAAGATTGTACAGTAACAGAGATGGCAGTAGAGAGGCAAAAGTTACAGATTGCAGCCATCAATAAATGACTTTTTGGCATTTTCAGATTTTAGAACAAATTCTTAAAACATTCTAATAATATCGGTGTCTTGTCTAAAATTTATTAAGGTATACTATGTAATATTTACTGTAAGAAGTGTTCTTAAATTTTTGAAACTTTTGAAACTTTTGCACTGTAATTTTACACCAGTGTTCCTTGTGGCTTCGTACAGCACAATGTACAACCACAAGACACGAGTGTCACGTAACACGTTTCCTTTCATCAGCTTCTCTGCTGAAAACAATAAAAACATAAAGAAACTATTGCTGACAATCATCCATGACACATAATTCTGAGCTCAATACATGCTGAGAATAACTGAACCTGAAAACAAAACTAAGCGTATTGTCAGTAAAGTCTTTTTTCATAATACATGAATGCAGCCATTGCGGTTTGTACAGATAGAATTGGAATATTTCTGTTCAACACCTTTGGAATTACGCAGATTTCCCAGCTCTCTAGAATGTATGTAATGCAGCGTGCCGGAATGACGCTGTTTTTGGAATCGTGCACATACAGTAAATGCCACATATTTGACATATTTGAGTTGGTGTGTAAACTTAAATAATCATGATAGAAATTAATGGTTATAATGGGCTTCTCATATTGTACCGTGTTTAATACACAATTGTAAATGTTGACTGTACAATTGAGTTTGCATGTATTATTTGTACTGTTAATGAAAAATAACTTCGCAAAAGGCTATTTATTTAGCAGGTGTAGAATTGGCAGGTTCTCAGGCAGACAAAAAGATTTCTTTGTGAGTTCTTTGTGGCAGTTCAAGAACAGAACCAGGCAAACCTGTTGTACAAGCTTTATGTGTTTATTGAGGAGTTTATGTCAATAAACCCAGTTTAAAATGTTTCTGTTTATGTCTGAGTGCAGATTGCCGTATAAAAATTATTTTGGGGGCGTGTCAGCATTGAGCAAACAGCAGTTTGAAATGATTAATGGCTTTCCTAATAACTACTGGGGCTGGGGCGGAGAAGACGATGACATTTCTTACAGGTAAGTCAAACTAAATTTGAAATTCACACAATGATGATAAACACACACCTGTGTTTCTGTACATTCTATATTAATGCAGCACCAACAGTCCAGCTAACAGCAAACATTTATTGTTACCCAAAATGTTACATTAGCAGAATTGTTTTATGTTAAATGTCAAATATTAAAATGTTAAGTTGTCAGTATTTGTTTTAACAATGTTACATATTTTTTTAAAAAAGGTTCACACGGTTTCATAAAATGAACACACAACAAACAATCAATATTAACAAATAATAGTAACTAAACTGTTTATTGAATATTGGTGCTTGTGGCCGTGTATTATAGTTATTTTACAATGGATAATTTTTATGTGTTATTCTTTTTAAAGGCTGATATATCGAGGCATGAAAATATCACGACCATATGGTAACATCGGGAAATGCCGAATGATTCGTCACAAGAGAGACAAAAAAAATGAAGCAAACCCACAGAGGTGACACACATACAAACACACACACACCCGTGTGTGCATATGCAAAAATACAAGACAAACTAAGCTTTCGAATACAGTCGAATCTAAAGCTGTGCATTTTTGTTTTACAGATTTAAAAAGATTCGTCTTGCACGGCATACCATGAAACTGGACGGCATCAAAACGCTTAAGTATAAAGTCAAAACTATAGAGAAAAACCAGCTCTTCACCAAAATCACTGTGGACATTGGCAAGCCAATGAAAACTCTGGACCTAAAAAGAAACATTTAGTTTGAACATTCACATCTGTAAGGCAGCGCGGCCCAGCATGTAAGGTTGAAAAACTTTCATTAGGCTAGAAATAAAGCCTTGTAAATTTTCCATGCAAATGGGCTGGTAAAAACAGGCCTCAAAGATCAACTTACACAACTACTTTTAATGTGACACACTGAGTGAAGGACTAAGTGCCTCTAAAATGGGACACAAATCAGTTTTTTTAATTAATCCTAGGTAGTTTTAAGATTTTACACTGTAATTTTTTTATTCTGGGTTAACAATATAGTGTATAGTGTAAAAACTCTTTAATATTGCACATTCTTTTCAAAATAAAAGCTTTTCATTCACCTAAGAATTTGTAAGAAAAACTGAAGCATATGCTGGCAGTATGTACATATGTATATTGGTTAGGTTTTATACACCAGCTTTACGGTAGTGTTTATGTTACTGTAATATTACAGTACAAAAGTATTGTGCAGAAACAATCCATTACTATCATTCTTATCAGTTGCATTAAAATGTAATATTTGTAACATAGACACTATTGCGAATTGTTTCCTGTTACCTTTTACAATTTAAGTTAATTTTGGTGAAGGTTGAAAAACATTTTAAACAAAATATGTTATACTACATTGTTCGTTGAATATTGCCATTTTGAAAGCAATAAACATGGATATTTGAAAGTCTGAATTTTTATTTGCCGTTAAGAAACTTCATTTGCCTGCCAAATGACAGGTCTAAACACACCAATGTTTGTCTTGGAATATCCCAAATGGAATCGAGTCCAAAGCCATTCTTTGTTCAGTAAAATGTGAAGTGTGTTTTTGAGTGATGCAAATCTACAATCAACCCATATTTTCATTTTGAATGCTTGTGTAAAAAGTCATATTGCTGTTGCTTGTCTCACGCTCTGCTCCGTGAAACAGCCAGAAAGGTTTACATTTAAAAAGTAGTTAGTTGTATGAAACTCTTATGAGAACAGCTTTTCCACAGAAGCTACATCGCAAAAAATATATAGGAGTGCATTTAAAAAAACAGAATGTAAGGGCGTACTTTCTTTTTCACATGACTGTATATACAGCATGCATATATTAAAATGCAGTATTGCAATATTTTGCTGTTTTTGTCTAAATTGCTGTGAAATAACAGGAAATAGAACCATGCTATTGTGATGTCAGTGATGTTCTCTCTGTTAGCTCTTGATCTATGAGGTCACTTCCTGTGTTTACTATAGCTGTTGTTTGCATCATCCATTTAGAGGTGGGACTGCTGTTCTAGACCATTAAACATCTTTATACTCCTAAATATTGAATGAATCCCAAAACTGGACTGTTAAGGGTTTCCAAGATGTTAACGAAGAAGGCACCAGTTAAAATAAGTAGGGTACAGGCATACCTGTAGTATGTTTGACAATGTGACAGATGCTGGAGATAAACCGTGTGCATTGTTTTAAACTATGTCTACAGTTTTCCCATGTCTTGAAGACAGGTTGGTCTGTGGATTATGTAACAGCCTATTCAATTAAAAACAAATACAAGATTCTATTTCTGTTGCTTTATTCTGCTCAAATCATGTGTGTTACTTTTCTCTGGCAAGAACTAACAGCTGCCATCACTCCTGATTAAAATATTTGATTTGGTTTTCCTACAAAAGACACAAAACTGTTATTAAATAATGCAAAACATACGCTGGTATTAAAATCTGTTGCTGACATACTAATACACTCAAGTCATCAGCAGTGTGACCTACAGTCTTTCCACACACAGCAAGCACTCGTTGGCGTACGTATTGCCGTCGGTGCCGCACACGGGTGCGAAGTTCATGGGACATGCAAGAATCTCAGCCATCTCAGCACACACAGGCTACAAGACACACAAAGAAATTGTAATTGCTAATTCAATATCAGACTGACTCAACTACTCCAATATGATAATATTTACCACCATAACACTCTCTTAGCCAATCAGCAATGAGAGGCATGTGCACCAGCTGTTAGTTATTGTCTGGTTGCATATGTTCGTAATTTTAAGGGTGGAGCAATGACAAGAGGAATGTGTTTGTTTGGATGTCGACATCAAATATCATCAGCATTTTTCAGAAATCGGTTACTGCACCTGCAAGACAAGTTTAAAAAAACTACAAACTTAAAATGATTTTGTAATACCTGTCGGTAGGTGACAGCTGACCCCTGTGCCCCTGAAACAAAAGTGTTTAATGTTAAACATACTTAAAAGAAGTTAAACCTGTTTCAGGCTTGTGTAAAGATATTATGTGGTGCTCTTTATGTTCTATAGAGCAACAATGAAGTTTTTCATTACACACCCTGAGTCTATATATACAGAACATTTCAAAGATATTAATGAATCATCAATAATGTAAGAGAGTCTTTTGACTGTACCGTAAGTGAGCAGGAGGAGCAAGCCAAACAGAAGCACTTTCACAGACATTTTTAACACAGAATGAGCCAAGCAATTCTCAGCAATGACTTTATGCTGTGGCTATAAACTGTGGGAACTTTAACACTTGAGAACACAAACAGAGACACGTCATTCCCAAAGCACACCTCCAACTGATAACACCACCAGAGTGTAAAATACAGGATTATTGGTCAGGTCCGGCTTTAAATTGAATTTTAAAACTTTTAACTTTAAAAGCAGTGTCTCTCAGCTAGAAGGGCTCAACAAACTTCCAAGGTTCCTCAAGTCCCAAAATGACTTATTTTATTTTAAATAAGACAAAACAAGCATTAAAATCAACAAACCAACTGAAACTTCTTGATGTTTTGATATTTTCATTACAAATATACAGCTTTCTAAATATTTAAAACCGTAGAAAATTTTATTGGGTAGAAATTGGGAGAGGGTGGGATCCTTCAAATATTGTTGTGGACACTGGAGGGGTCTTGAACTTGAAAAGGTTGAGAGCCAATGGTACTGAGGATTGAAAAAAGAGCATTGTCTCCATCTGTTGGCCAATATCGGTCAGTGCAGGTGAAGTGGCGGTATGTTATGTTGCTGTGTATTGGAGAGAATGACCCTTTCAGATACAGGACGGCAATATCAAAGGTGGAAACAATACACGTTAATAACATAATTTTTTTTTATGCCTACATTAAAATATTTCCCCCTTATAAACATTCTCTCTTGCAGAACTGAAATATTACAGAGTATTACAGGAGTGCAACATTTTTTTTTTTTTTTTTTGAAAAATTGTGCTAATCCCCACATTCAAAACAGCTAAAATATCTGTCAATTTGCATGTACCAATTATCACCACTACATTATTATTGAAATATTTAGAATTAAAAACTTCACTGTTTATGTTTTTTTTTTGCTAACCAAAATTGATAGTCCTTTAATCGGAATATAGGTGAGACACATCCTTTAATGTGATTTCTGTGCAGATAGTCAGAATAAAATTACATTCAGCAACCCAAATTATTTGAAGGTTTGATGGCCGTTTGTGGACTATCTCAGATAAAAGACACATGCTAAAGACTCCTCAGAGCACAACTGACAACTGACCAATCCTGAGACAAAAGAAGAAACAAATTCAGAAGCAAAATAGTTTTATTTTACTATAGAAGAAAAATAGTGATATGGAGAGACTGTAATTCAAGCTGCATTACATACTGCAGAGAGAGAGAGAATTTTGGGTGTGCCTGCATTGAAAACAACTGGCAGATAATGATAAGATTTAATTGTGATGTAACATATTGTGTAAAAGATTGTACAGTAGCACTTGTTAAACAGGCCCTGCAGTTAAAATATTCAACTACCCTTAATAATGTTACTCTAAGATAACCTCAAAGCAACACCATCCATACTGGACCATTTTAATTTCATTCATAAGAATTTGTCCAAGACTAATTTGATTTAAAGCAAAAATAAACAAAGATCAGTTTTTGAGCAAGTATCACAGATCAGTGTTCAAAACAGTCTCCTTACATTATTCTGATTCACAGCGATACGTTTAAAATAATGATTTATACTTTGAGCTGTTGGGTCTCATTTCCCAAGAAATGTCAGCTTGGCATTTGATAAAATACCTAATAACAAGTACATAAAGTAACCTGCAATTTTATGTTTCAAACAGAGATGGCAGTAGAGAGGCAAAAGTTACAGTTACAGGTTTCAGACTTTCCCAGGTTTTCCCAGCTCTCTAGAATTTATGTAATGCAGCGTGCCGGAATGAGGCTGTTTGCTATATATATCATGTTTTATACACAATTGTAAATGTTGACTGTACAATTGAGTTTGCATGTATTATTTGTACTGTTGATGAAAAAAAGCTTTTCGCAAAAGGCTATTTATTTAGCAGGTGTAGAATTGGCAGGTTCTCAGGCAGACAAAAACATTTCCCAGAGTTGTTTCTGTTTATGTTTGAATGCAAATTGCCCTAAAAAAAATTATTTTGGGGGCGTGTCAGCATTGAGCAAACAGCAGTTTGAAATGATTAATGGCTTTCCTAATAACTACTGGGGCTGGGGCGGAGAAGACGATGACATTTCTTACAGGTAAGTCAAACTAAATTTGAAATTCACACAATGATGATAAACACACACCTGTGTTTCTGTACATTCTATATTAATGCAGCACCAACAGTCCAGCTAACAGCAAACATTCATCGTTACCCAAAATGTTACATTAGCAGAATTTTTATGTTATATATAAAATAATAAAATATTAAGTTGTCAGTGTTTATGTTTTAACAATGTTACATATTTTTTAAAATAAGGTTCACACGGTTTCATAAAATGAACACACAACAAATAATCAATATTAACAAATAATAGTAATTAAACTGTTTATTGAATATTGGTGCTTGTGGCCGTGTATTATAGTTATTTTACAATGGGTAATTTTTATGTGTTATTCTTTTTAAAGGCTGATATATCGAGGCATGAAAATATCACGACCATACGGTAACATCGGGAAATGCCAAATGATTCTTGGAAATTGAACTTGAAATTTTGGGGAAATTGTACATTTTGTGTGGCCTTGTTGGCCACTAACTAAAGTCACTCCCAGCATAGCCGCCCCCTTGTAGGGATATGACATGCATATATTAAGCTCCTCATTTATTGAGACAATAGGCTTATTGTGTGAATGATTAGCAGACATTCAAACTCCGTCCCTTCCCCATAAGATACCAGGTTAGATTTCACCACAGAACATTACTTAGATATGAAAGACTGCAAACGTTTATACATACTGGGATATATTCCAAACACTCCAAAAGCCCTGTGAGAGTTATTGATTCACCCTCAAACACTTACTAGACACACAAAACAAAACATATTTACCTTGCACTGGCAATGTTTATAAAAACAGGCTAATGTTTGTTTTTCACAGGTAAAGTGCATAATGCCTGTAGTTCCACAAACATCTTTAGTAGGTTATCAACAAACATACTGAGGGAAAAAAGTCACAGATGAATAAGTTGCCACACACATGGAGTGGCAGGTTATGTTCAGCAATTAAAGATGTGAAATTCACTTCAGCTGTGGTGATTTCATTGATATTGGAGAAGCCCCCCCTGCTTTTAGCCTCCCTAACATGTTGTGGTCCCTAAAAGGTATAAAAGAATAAGATAACATTTCTACTATGAGGCTATAGATTTATGCTGTTCTTAACTCTGTAATTCTTTTTCTCTAGGGCTAGTCTGTAGGTTATAATAAATTAGGGACTATATAGGGTCTATATATGGACTATATTAGGGGCTATATTGATAGGCCAGGTAACTTTTAGGCTATAATTGAATAGCATATGAGGAGTACAGCTTTCCTAAAAAGCCTATGTAGATTACTATTCAGTATTTATTCAACCTTCTAATTATACCTCAATTAAAACTGCAAATGGATATAGTTTGTGCCTCAAACGATATTCAACTGCAGCTTTAAACATGTCAGATAAGTTTAGTTTTTCATAGCCTTGACAACAAGCCATGATCTAGAATATTAATATAAAAATGAATGACACGTTTTTAAACTCACCTCAACATGTCTTTTGCAATCATTTAAACCACCACGGGAAATGTTGAAGTCACTGTTACAAACATCTTTGTATAGTCTGATGTGAAATGTGTTTTATAATTTCCTTTTTTTGAGCGCTCTTCCTCTGCCAGGCTTTCATTCACTACACGAGCGGTACACACACGCGCGTGCCCGTTCTTTCTTTACCAACTTTACATGCACGAGCGTGGCGCGCACACATTCTGATGCGCGCGCTCTTTAAATAGGTCAATTTTAAGTCTAAAATAGGATTTTCCCACTTAAATTTGTTCCAGGGTCATTGTAGTTGATCCTAAATTAGTATCATTCTTATCAATTGCATTAAAATGTAATATTTGTTACATAGACACTATTGTGAATTGTTTCCTGTTACCTTTTACAATTTAAGATAATTTTGGTGAAGGTTGAAAAACATATTTTAAACAAAAAATTTTATACTACATTGTTTGAGGAATATTAACACATATTTAAAAGTCTGGATTTTTATTTGCCATTAAGACACTTAATTTGCCTGCCAAATGACAGGTCTAAACACACCAGTGTTTGTCTTGGAATATCCCAAATGAGATCCAAAGCCATTCCTTGTTCAGTAAAATGTGAAGTGTGTTTTTGAGTGATGCAAATCTACAACCAACTGTTTGAATGCTTGTGTAAAAAGTCATATTGCTGTTGCTTGTCTCACGCTCTGCTCTGTGGAACAGCCAGAAAGGTTTACATTTAAAAAGTAGTTAGTTGTATGAAACTCTTATGAGAACAGCTTTTCCACAGAAGCTGCATCGCAAAAAATATATAGGAGTGCATTTAAAGAAACAGAATGTAAGAGCGTACTTTCATTTCACATGACTGTATATACAGTATGCATATATTAAAATGCAATATTGAAATAGTTTGCCTGTGGTATGTTCGACAACGTGACAGATGCTGGACATAAACCGTGTGCATTGTTTTAAACCATGTCTACAGTTTTCCCATGTCTTGAAGACAGGTTGGTCTGTGGATTGTGTAACAATTCAATTAAAAACAAATACAAGATTCTATTTCTGCTGCTTTTATTCTGTTCAAATCATGTGTGTTACTTTTCTCTGAAGAAGATTAACAGTAGCCATCTCTCGTGATTAAAATATTTGATGTGGTTTTCCTACAAAAGACACAAAACTGTTATTAAATTATGCAAAACATACGCTGGTATTAAAAGCTGTTGCTGACATACTAATATAATTCATTCAAGCCATCAGCAGTGTGACCTACAGTCTTTCCACACACAGCAAGCACTCGTTGGCGTACGTATTGCCGTCGGTGCCGCACACGGGTGCGAAGTTCTTGGGACACATATGTTTCTTAGCCATCTCAGGACACACAGGCTACAAGACACACAAAGAAATTGTAATTGCTAATTCAGTATCAGACTGATTCAACCACTTCAACATGATAACATTTACCAATTAAAGGTGCAGTAAGTCATTTTGAAATATTTGCTAGATGTCTGTTCTGCGTGTGTGTGTTGAAAAACAAAAACGCATTTGCGTCCTGGCTGTGTAAATAGGAGTAGAAACAAAGTGGATAGGACCTATCACCACAACCCCATAACACTCTCGTGGCCAATCAGCAATAGGGGGGGAATCTGCAGCTGTTAGTTATTGTCTGGTTGCATACGTTCGTAATTTTAAGGGTGGAGCAATGACAAGAGGAATGTGTTTGTTTGGGTGTCGACATCAAATATTATCAGCATTTTTCAGAAATCGGTTACTGCACCTGCAAGACAAGTTTAAAAAAACTACAAACTTAAAATGACTTTGTAATACCTGTCGGTAGGTGACAGCTGACCCCTGTGCCCCTGAAACAAAAGTGTTTAATGTTAAACATACTTAAAAGAAGTTAAACCTGTTTCAGGCTTGTGTAAAGATATTATGTGGTGCTCTTTATGTTCTATAGAGCAACAATGAAGTTTTTCATTACACACCCTGAGTCTATATATACAGAACATTTCAAAGATATTAATGAATCATCAATAATGTAAGAGAGTCTTTTGACTGTACCGTAAGTGAGCAGGAGGAGCAAGCCAAACAGAAGCACTTTCACAGACATTTCAACACAGAATGAGCCAAGCAATTCTTAGCAATGACTTTATGCTGTGGCTATAAACTGTGGGACTTATAAACACAAACAGAGCAAACAGAGACACGTCATTCCCAAAGCACACCTCCAACTGATAACACCACCAGAGTGTAATATACAGAATTATTGGTCAGGTCATTAAATTCATTCAATTGAATAGAGGATTGATAAAAAAGAGAATTGTCTCCATCTGTTGGCCAATATCGGTCAGTGCAGGTGGAGTGGCGGTATGTTATGTTGTTGTGGATTGGAGAGAATGATCTAACAATACACGTTAATAATATTAATATTTTATGCTTACATTAAAATAATTGTTCCTTTTAGGAAACATTTTCTCCTGCAGAACTGAAATATTTCAGAGGATCACAGGAGTGCATCAACTGCCATAATGTGACACCGGGTGCGCAAAACTCATTTTCTGAGTAATTGTGCTAATCCCCGCCCCTAAAACAACTAAAATATCTGTTAATTTGCATGTACCAATTATCACCACTACATTATCACCACATAAAAACTTCCTAAACTTTGCTTCTACTGTCTATGTTGTTTTTTAAAGGTGAGACACATCCTTTCATGTGATTTATGTACAGATAGCCAGAATAAAATTACATTCGGCTAACAAATGTAGGATATTTATTTGGAGGATTGATAACAAACTTAAAACACCTTGCATATGTTCCTCAGCAGTTTAATAAAGGTTATCAGAAATCTCATTAAGAGGTTCATGATTAAAAGGGGGCGCACGTCTACTGCGTTTCCAATACAGCCGCTGTTACAGTGTCACGTATTTACGTCTTCTGTAATACACGATTTGTCCAATTATCCATTTTATCCATGTTTTATTCAATACGGTTATAAATGGAATTTCTATTTGATCTAGCTGATTTTAAACGGATGTATCAAAAGATTTTAATTAAAGTTCATAAAACATCATTGTAAAAACACATTTTGTGTAAGAGTTTTTTCTAAGTATAAGAGCTGTATAATTTGCTGGTGCATTTTGATAGTCACTTTTAAAGACTTTGTTTTATTTACATTTGCATTGCGTCTCTAAAACAATATTCAATATTAATGTATCATTAAAGGCTTTAATAGAGCCAGTAGTTTATACAATGCAACTGATGTGTTTTCAGTACACAATAAGCTACTGTAATCTAATCACAGCCTGACAGCTGATGATTTACAGGAAGTGATCAAAGATAATCATCACCAAAAACACAGCAAAAACTGTAATCACAAAACTAATGTAATTAAACGCGCTTTCACTGTAGATTAAACCCCAAATCATCTATAGACTAACTCGTCTTTAATCTAAGGTTCTATCCCAGCTAACAATTTAATTTAGAAAGAACGTTTTTCTAACGTTTCCATTAAGTAGCAAAAACGATATCTTTAATGCTCTAGGAATGTTCAAAACGTTTTTTAGGCGTTGCATTAATATTACTGCCTGGCTATAAGAACGTTTTATTCTGTAGCGTTTTAAAAACGTTCCACTAACAACTTAAGAATAACGGTTTTGATACATGATATATATTACGTTAAAAGGTTCTACCAACGTTATCGCAGGAACGTTTTTGATAACTTTGAGAGAACTTTTAGAGAACGTTAGCCAACGTTCTCAGAACGTTCCCTGTTGGCTAACGTAATAGGCCTACAAGAGAGTTTGGCTATAATCAAATAATAAACGAGAATTAGGTGAAAGGTGCTGCAATAAAATGAAAAATTACTCGCCCACGGGTGCACATCACTGAACGCACTAAACACACGCATCATGCATCAAAGATCATCTACCACATCATCAACATACACAACCGTGTATGATCTATTATCCATCACGCTTCTTATTAGAAGGCTAGAATAAAGCAAACGTGGCTTGATCTTTTTTTATCATGAGCGTTTAATCATCGTCAGTGAAACAGAAACTCCACTCAGATCTTCATTGTTGCATCTTGCATTGTTCGCTGATTGATGCGTCCTCAGAGGAGAGATGCGCACTATAAAACAAAACCTCATAGTCCTCTAAGAAACCATCATTCGCCAAATCTCAGTCAGTTCTGGCGGTTAATTATTAGCTGTTATCTCGTACTTAGTACCGGAGCGTGGAGTTTGGAGTCTGCCCCCAGATAAACACACAGCAGACCGAAGCACCCGTCCTCTCTTTGGCCTGAAGACCTCTAGCGCACAGACCACACGACCATGCTGCGACTTGCTGGAATTTTACTATGCGTGACCTTTTTAAGTGCCTCAGCTCTGGGTGAGTGTTTAAACTATTTTCAAAACTTACTTATCATAATACACCAAAAACATTTAAAATAACATTGTTAACGTTTTGTTACTTAATGGAAACGTTAGGAAAACGTTCTTACAACCTAAAATTGTCAGCTAGGATGTGCTCAAAGCTTAAACCAATGATCATATACGAGGGTTCAGGAAAATATTAGTCTCTTGAGTTATTTTGAAAATTAATGTATAAAAATGCTTATTAATATGTTTAGATAGGCTTTTCATTCATTTTGTATACAGCTTGTTCCAATCGTTGTAAAAACACTTATCCGTGTGTTTAGTATCATTTTAGTTTTGTTGTTGTTGTTAATATATTCTGTTGATATTAACTGACATTTTTTATTTATATGCTATAAAGAAATAAATAAAGCGCATAATCCGTCAATCAAATGATGTGACGCAATCTGAAAGTGACACGTCAGTGCTTATTAGATATGATTGATTCATAAGACAGAGAGGAAGCTGCTCTTATTATACACAGATACTGGGCATTAATACCTTCATAAAATAATGATTCCTAAACAACATGCTCACACGATACTGTCAGTGTGGGGCATTAAAACTAAAAATGACCATTTGAGATTTCTCCAGGTTTTTGCAAGTACGTGTAGTAAATACACCAGTCGTGATGAGGCACAAATTTTAGCTTAAATGTTCCTACTATAGTCTAAAATGCAGACTTAAAGAAATTAAGCTGAATTAAGATAAATGTTAAATAGATTAAACATTTAAACAGATTGCTCTGAGGATTACACTGTGTGGTTATCTGGAACCCACCTACAATAACAGATAACAATGAATTCCTTTAGCTAATGTATCGCCCCTCTGATCATTCAGCTAAAGACTGAAAGTCTCTTTCAGTTTTTTTCTCACTTGAGGAAATGATGTGTGTTTGTTTGTTACCCTGTTTAATAATGAAAACTCACTGATTAAGCCAAGTTTAGATTTTAGCTTTGGCCTCGTGTATAGAAAAGTGTTTCCACCCCCTTCCATACTGGATTTTAAAGCTGTGTAGGTTTGGAAATGCTCAGTTCACTTCCTGCATGCCTTTCTCCTTTCAATGGTCCTGGACCAGCTGTGTCTTATTTAGCCCTCACTTACACTTAACATGGGTAAACACGCCACTGACCTGGAATCAGCAGAGGAAAAGTGTCACAGCATGAAGTCTTTGTGTTTTTTCAGGTGCGAGTGCTGGACCTCGGCTGGATAATGATAAACTCTACAGATACAGATACAGCACTGAAGTTGGGCTGAACAGACCGACGGGCTCCACCAGGGGGAACGCTGGCTTCAGGATCAGCAGTGATGTGGATATCAGCCTCATCTGGAGAAACCCAGAAAACCAGGATGAACAGCTGATTCGAGTACAGGTAAAGAGAAACAAACCATGTTAAAAATCTATGCTAACATTTATATTTTATATATTTATTTGATATTCTAAGAATAAATAAATGAATGAAAATTAAAAGAATGAGTAAACTAATTAACTAAATGAATAAATGAATGAATAAAAATGAAATAATGAACAAACTATGTGCTGTGTGTGGGTGCTTAATCTTCTAAAATTATTTGATAAAAGCATGTGACTCTTAAAAAATTAAAAATGTTCTTCTGTCTTGTTTTAGATTTCAAATGTTCAAATTGAGAGTGCTGGAAAGCGGTCCCGCAAAAACAACATCTTCCATGGCAGCACGACAGAGAGCATTCTGGGTAAAGACAAGCTCGAAGCTCTTCAGAAGCCCTTCATGTTGCTCTGGAAAATGGGGAAGGTAACCAACACCTTCAACACATCACATCAATTTCTGTATGAATAATTATTATATCTCATCACATCCATTTCAGTTCAGAACATTTATCATGTTTAAACCTTTTGCATGTTTTTTCTTTAGCTAAGAAGCATGTACGCTTATAAGGCGGAGCCTGGTACCATCAAAAACTTAAAGAGAGGCGTGGCCAGCATGCTAATGATACAACTGAAATCTGGGAAGATGTTGGAGGTAAAGTCCCAAAAAAATTTAAGTCCCAACTGGTCATTATTAAAACCAAACTTAAACCTGTGCTAGTGACACAGAAGCTACACAAGTCATCTTTAAAGACTTAATTTTATCTATGAATATGAGAGATATTTTCAAGGTAGATTCTGTTTGTGTATTAAATATATGCTGATGTTTTAAATGAGATTTAAATCAGATCTGGACTAGAAGAATGTGAACTGATGTGTTTTATCTACAGGCTGATGCTTCAGGAAAATGTTTAGTGGAGTACAAGGCCACAAAAGATCAGGTGATCCGGACAAAACATATGGACACTTGCAAAAAACCAGAGACAGGATTCACTACCCACAGCCCGGTAAGAGTAAACACCCAGTTCTTTCCTGCCCTCACTTTTACACCATTCCCTGCACTTTTTATGTACTGTTTAGGGTTTAAACCTGGTGCAGACAGACTCCTGGTTTAGACCCAAGCTGAGTTTAGCTCCAGCCCTGAAAAAACTCACCTGCCTGTAGCTTTAGTCCTGATTACACTGAAAGGTGTGTTTGATTAGGGCTGGAGCTGCAGTGGCTCTCCAGCACTGATGTCTCCTGATCTCCTCTCACAGGTGCTGGGTGTCAGCGGGAAGGGTAGTTTAGTTACAGTCATCACTCTGGAGAATGGAATCATCAAGTCTGCTGATACAGAAGAAACACACATTCTGTCCGTCAATGCCCGCCATACAGCTGCAACCAAAGTCCAGTCCAGGTACCACAGAAAGAAAAACATAGATGAACGAATAAATGAATGAATGAATGAATAACATAACATGATTAATTGATTGATTAATTGATTGATTGATTTAATAACATAACATAACATAACATGAATGAATGAATAAATAAATGAAAGAATAAAATAAGATAAATAATAATAATAATAGAAATTTTTATTATTATTATTATTATTTTGGTAGCCAAATGTGATTTTATTCTGGCTATCTGGCCAGAAACCACATTAAAACAGTAAAAGCACATCTGCAACACAGTTTGAATGAAGCTAAAGTGTGTCCTGCTTCCCACAGGCAGTCACTGACACTCAGTAAGATTGAGGTCGGCCCAGCAGAAGTCGGTGGGAAGGATGCTGCGAGTGTGGTCAAATCTCTGGATGATAAACTCATGTCTGTTGGTGTCATAGGGGAGAAAGTTAAAGCCCGATGCAAAGGATGCCCCAGTGTGAGCTACTCTCTGTTTACAAGCTACAGATCAGGTCACTTGTATTTCTGGTCATACTGATTATATATGATATTGGTGTTTAGTTAATGGACACGTGGAAGGCGGTGAGATCCCAGCTGGAGCCAGACTCGCTCTCTAAAGCTACAGCTCCACGAAGCTTCCTGACGCTTATCCACAGCCTGAGAAAAGCCAGCAAGACAGAGATTCTGACAGTACTGCGCAACTGCAGTAAGACTGCACTGTAAGAGCAAACACTGTCTCCATCACTGAGTCTTTCTCATCTGTGCATCTGTGTTTATTTAAGATATTTCTCTCTTCTTTTTCCTCGTGTCCCTCACTCATTTGCTTTGTAATTTGCATATTCTTCACCGTAAACAATAAATGGGAGTAGAATTAGTGCATCCCAGATCATAGTATGCTGAAATAGTATGTAGTATACCATAGTTCATATTTTTGAAGTATGCCACTGTGCATACTCTTTTGGTAATATTGCACACTACCCCAGGAGAAGAAGTGATATTTTGGGTTGTGTAAGACTGAACCTGTCACAAAAGTTTAAGTATATAAACTTAAAAATGAAGTAATAAAAACGTGAGGTTAACAAATTTAGCTAGATGTTAATGCTTATATGCAAACAAATAAGTTTTTATTAACTGATGTACTACCTAAAAAGTACTTGTAATAAGAAAGTATGTACTCTCATCTGATAAATACATACTGCTGGTGTGTAGTATAAGTATGCAAAAAGGGGCGGAGTCATTGTTTATGTCCTGCCCTTTCTGTCCCTAGACCTCAGCTGGTGGATGCAGTGACATCAGCGCAGACTTCAGCCTCTCTCGCAGCCATTCTGGAGTTCCTGGACTTCAGTAAGAAAGAAGGTTTAGTCCTGCAGGAGCGCTTCCTGTACGCATGCGGCTTTGCCTCGCACCCTACAGAGAGCATGCTGCAGTCCCTGCTGGTGAGAACTGCATTACTGCATTACTGCTCTCACGTTAATAAAATAATGCACTAATACCTACCATGATACTAACTGATTACCATAGTCATAAACTTAAAAATAGCTAACATGCTACTTTTGTTGTTTTGCAACATTTTCTGTAGATGTTTATCTTCCCATTTAAACCGACATCTTAACGTTGCGTTTCCTGTGTTCTGTTTCCTGTAGGATGTCTATGAAGGAAAGATTGGCAGTTCAGACATTAAGGAGTCTGTTGTGATTATCATGGGTGCTTTGATCAGGAAACTGTGTTTAAAAGGAGGATGTGAACTACCGGTGAGTCCAAACACACATTATTATTCATGTTGCTCTTTATTGGCCTATTAGGAGTTATATTGATAAATTGCACTCAGTTTTTATATGCATTATCACTGACATGTTTCATTTTATAAATATAAGAAGTTAAAAAATATTTTCAAATAAAACTACAGTGACTAGCCGGCTTTATAAAATCACCACAGCTTTACAGATCTCTGCAGAATTGAAATGTGTGTCATTTACTAAAGTTTAACTCATTTAACTCATGTTTGTTCCTATAGAATTTAGGTATATAAAATACATTTTGGGTAACTGAATTATAATTTCTGTTAAAAAATCAGACTGTAATACTTTCAACTACGTTAATATATTTTACCATTTATAATTCCATTCCGCTGAATTATTTTCCATAAAAATCAGCACAGAAAATGCAAAAAAACTCTTTTTTTTTATACTTTTTTAAGTATTTAACATTTTTTAAATACTTTTTACTTTTCAAACTGCTAGATGTTTACTTAATGCTATTCAAAGACTTTTTTTGTTCTGAATGGACCTGAATCTTCAATGCACTCCTGACTGAATAAATGCTTAGACTGACTCTGTTTCTTCTGTCTGTAATGTACAGACAGTAATGAAAGTGAAGGAGCTGTTGCTGGCGGGACCTGACAGCACACAGGAGGAGTCAGAGGTGCAGATGTACCTGTTAGCACTGAAAAACGCTCTCCTGCCAGATGCCATCCCCCTGCTGGCCAAATACGCTGAGTCAGAGACTGGAGCATTCAGCACCATTGCCATCACAGCCCTGCAGAGATACAACACTGAACATATCACAGCAGAGGTAAATTAAACCGCCATTGATAAATATTACCAGCCAATTATCATACAGTTCTCTGATTGATGCTGATTGGTCAGTCACAACATCAAAAATCAGTTATTCCCTAATAACAGGCGCTCATCCAGAACCCTGTGAGATTCTGAATGGCTTGCTTCTGATTGGTTCATATCCTGGGAAGGCTGTTACCTGATTGGTCTTTATCAGTAAAGACTTCTCCAACACCTAATCCTATTTCTAACTATAGTAGGGAGAAACAGGGGAGTCGCAATTTCACAGGGAGTCAGATTTCAGTACGATGTGTCTTTCTTTTCTCATGCCAACATAAACAAAACAGCTAACTGACGCTAACATATTTCAGATATATTATATTAACCCATATTTCATCTTTAACCTGTTATTCTGCAGGTGAAGAAGACACTGAACCGCGTGTACCATCAAAACCTGCACGTGTACGAGAAGAACGTCCGCGCTGCCGCGGCTGATGTGATTATGAGCAGCAATCCGTCCTATATGGAGGTGAAGAACCTTCTGCTCTCCATCGGACACCTGCCGCATGAGATGAATAAATACATGTTGTCTAAAGTCCAGGATATACTGCGCTTTAACATGCCAGCCAGGTGAGCCTCATGCACACATGTATACATATCATGGGCCCGCAGCCATATCTATTCATCACATTATTACAACATAAAAAACATGCCACATAGAATCTAGTTCAAATATATTACTAATGTAAGATTATTATATACTAGTACTGTTAATTAATATAAGGGTATAAGGTTAACATGGAGAAGACTAGCAGTTAACCTGATATTGTGTGGCATTTGAGTGAATCATCTGTCTGGTTTGCAGTAAAATGGTACAGCAAGTTTTGAAGGACATGGTTTCCCACAACTACGACAGATTCTCAAAGACCGGCTCCTCCTCTGCTTTTTCAGGCTTCATGGCACGTAAGTGACCTCCTCTCCTTCTGACCTTTAAACTTTGACCTATGACACAATTATCTTTATATAATGATACAGACACACAGACGGTTAGATAGACAGACAGATACATAGACAGGGGATACTTAAGTCACAATAACAATTGTATTTGTTATTGAATTGCATCCAAACCTTTTAAGAAAATCAAAAAATTTTCTCAAAAGGTTTTTGTTTAAACAACAGATACACTGTTCTAAAAACAGAAAGTATTTGGACATGTTTTAGTTGTCAAACATCAAACTAATAAGACACTTGAGGTCAACTGACTTTGGCTCCATCTGTATTTTGTAAAAATGTCCCAAAACATGGTCAATTAGTTGCAGGTGTATTGATAATCTACATCTGTATTTAAATGTATTGATACATGTTTACATGTGTCTTCAGAGTTCTAATACATTTAAAGTCACTTTATGAGATATGTGTGTTCAATTTCTACCTTCAAACAGGAAATGCTGATGTCACTTCCACCTACAATTTGGACATCTTGTACTCTGGCTCAGGAATATTGAGGAGAAGCAACATGAACATTTTTGCCCAGAGTAACGACGCTCTTCTGCACGGCCTGCAGGTAACGTAGCCACAACACTGTTTTACATTCATCATACAATCGTGTGTGCTGACCTTTAACTCTACTTGCTCTTTGCATGCTGTGTCTCAGGTGACAATTGAAGCCCAGGGTCTCGAGTCTCTGATCGCAGCCACAGCTGATGAAGGAGAAGAAGATCTGGAGTCCTTCGCTGGAATGTCAGCGTTGCTCTTTGACGTGCAGCTCCGCCCGGTGACCTTCTTCAAGGGCTACAGTGACCTGATGTCCAAGATGTTCTCCATGTCTGGAGACCCCATCAATGTGGTGAAGGGTCTTATTCTTCTCACAGACCACTCACAGGTATAATGGCAAATATTATTCACCTTTCCAGTTCAGGTTGGCTTTCAAATTTCCTTCCATATCTATTTATTAACTTATTCTGAACTCACCTTTTCTCCAAGGTGATCACTCTGCAGTCTGGTCTAAGAGGCAACGCTGAGTTCCAGGGCAGCCTGGCCATCGACATTTCAGGAGGAATGGAGTTCAGCTTGTGGTACAGAGAGTCTAAGACCAGCGTCAACAACAGGTAGTCTTCTACAAAGCATCTGTTTATTCTATTTATGAACATTTCAGGATGTTCTCCACTTAAAATTCCATTCTTCAAAACTATTTATGCAGTGATGTGTTGTGCATTTAGCTGAAGATCAGAGCTGCTAAAAAGGTTGTTGGTTCGAAACCCACATGGCATAACTACCCATAAGCCACCACTACTAGGTTGCTCCAAGGGGATTGTCTCTGTAAACAGTTTACTCTGTGTTGCTTTGGATAAAAGCTGTTAGTTACTGTATTTACTTGGACAGATCTTTTACTTTGCCAGTCGTAAATGTGAGACTGTGCATCTTAATATAACATCCATTAATCCTTCCATGAGATTTGGTGCTAAGCTACATCCTTAGCCACGTCTCCACCTGCTCGCTTGCAAGCAGTTTGTGGATGCAATCAATAGCAATGGAGAAGAGTGCAACGGAAAGATGTTGGACTTGGAGTAAAGATCAGGGGTTGAGGGTAAAATTAGGCGTCCCTTGTGCGACAGTGATTGCAAACAAGCAAATCCTCATGGGGAGAATTATTTAAATCTGCAATCCATAACTTCTTGGGTTAAAAATAAACAAATATCAGATATTGAGCAAGTACACAACAGATCAGTATTCAAAACGGTTTCATCATCATACAATAATTTGCAACTGTAAGCTTATAATAATAATTTGTAATTTGAGCTGTTGAATCTGATTTCCTAAAAAAATGCCAACATGGCTTAACAAGAAAAGTACATAAAGTAACCTGCAATTTAATATGTCAGACAGAGGTGGCGATAAAGAGGCGAAACTTACAGATTGCAGCCTCAAAAATAACTAAATCTTTACAGTTACAAAAAATTACAAACTTTACAGAAGTGCCAGTCAGATAATTATGAATTTCATTGTCTGATGGTTCCAATCCAATACTGTGAAACTTTATGAGTAAGTTTTTCCTTTAGTTTTGTGTTTAGTGGGATGGCTTTGTTGCTCTTTGTTTTACATCGGGTATTTTAGGGTGGCATCTGGTTTTCTACATGTGCCAGCCCTTGGGATAGGCAGGGGCAGGTGTATGGATCAGAGGGGCACACTTTACCTTTTCCAAAAACTGCACCCACATGAGCAGATGGACAAAGACGCACTGACAGACGGACAGACAGACAGATAACCTGATACATAAACACAGGCATGCATGCGGGCACACAGAGACGAGAAACAGACAGACAGATACGCGGTTGTACGCTCGCTCACGCACACACATAGTCAGACAGAGGAACGGGCTATGTTTAGGAGCAGAATAAACCGCAGCCTTCTCAGGCGTACGATATTAGCATGCCTCTGCTCAGGTCACTCATCACGGTCGGCCATTTTGAATAGATCATTTAAGGTGGAGGTTGAAAGCGTGGAGCCAGACAGTCTGATGTGATATACGAGCTCGAACGCCCAAACTGACTCAGCAGAGACTCTCGGAAAGAGACTGAAATGGAAATAAATCCGTATCCCGAGCTGCTCTCTATAGCATGGGTTGTAGAATAAAGTTTGACCTTCTACCCAGCTAACAGGGAATGCTCTCAGAACGTTGGCTAACGTTTTATACATGTTCTTAGAAAGTTCTTGTAGTAACATTTGTAGAACGTTTTGTAACGTTATATATCACATATCAACAAGTTATTCTTAAATTGTTAGTGGAATTAAACGTTACAGAATTAAAAAAAAATGTTCTGAGAAGATTCGTAAAACCAAGCAATAATGTTAATACAACGTCTGAAGAACATTTTACATCTAGAACATTTTAAACGTTTATTTTAATTAATGTGTTTGCAGGGGAGCTCTGGTTGTCACTGGTAACGTGACGGTGGATATGGACTTTGTAAGCGCTGGGGTGGAGGTGAGTTTTGAGACAGAGGCAGCCCTTGATTTCATCACCACCGTGCAGTTTTCCGAATATCCATTCCTCGTCTGCATGCAGATGGACAAAACAACCTTCCCCTTCAGGTATGAGTTCTTCTGATCTCATCCAGGCCTGTTTTTAACATCATCTTACAATGCATATAATGCATATATATTAATTATCATAAGCTACACATTTACTATGAATATAAAATGCTGCATGTTTGTAAAGAAGGAAAACACAAAAGAAACGCAATAATGCTGCCCATACTGGTGTCACATCACAAGTTTCTTCATGTGCTAAATAGACATAATTTATAACTAACCTGTTGTTGCTTCTGGTGCACTCCAGAGAGTCGGTGTCCAAGCAGGAGAAACTGCCTTCAGGACAGAGTTTCAGCTCCAGGAGAAGCAGAGAACAGCTGGTTCCAGGCTCTGAATTCCCTCTACATCAAGAGAACTCTAACATGTGCAAGAAAGTCTTTGAGCAGAACTGGTAGTCTGGGTCTGCTTTGGATGTTTTAGCTAATGTAACTGGTTTATTGCACAAGCAGCCACCCTATTATTCCGTGTTTGTGTGTGTTTTGGGGTGACTGTATGTGCTACAATTTTGAGCCAGGCTTGAGTGAGGCTTGTGGGGTGTTAAGGGACCTTACAAAACGTCCTGCCCTGTTTTTTAAAATGATTAGCACAAATTCAACCCATTTTTTTATCCTTACACTGAATACAATTTGATGTTTCACAAAATCTGACCAGGATAACCGATGGCACTCTCGTCCTTTGATGGAATTATTCAACCCATTAGAAAGAAAATCTGTTAAAATATAAAAAAATGCATTATAACAGGCCTGTGAAAAGACTGTATTTGAGGTGCTACTGTGTTATTTATTTAATCAGAGGGCAGAAAACACTTCATCCCTCCATGGGCAGTTCAGACCGCCTGGTTTCCATGATTACATCAGATGTTTACATTCTACAGAATATTTATGGCAGTCTTGTACATGGAAAGATAATCAATCATGAATAAAGCTGTTTTGTTTTTGAAAAAATAACTTCCTTTCCTGCGTTGATATATTTACTATTGAAACAGGAAGTTGGGGCATGACATTTCTAAGGGCTTGTCTCTCGCTCTCTTCTTTACATCAGTGTCATAAGGGTGCAAGAGGGCACTATCTCAGCTAACAATTTTTTGTGTCCCAATGTTCTGGGAACGTTTTTGGTTCCACAAAATATAGCCTACAACATAACCATAAGGTAAAGTTATTTTAGGTTGTCCAAAAACCCTTTATGCAACGTTATGGGATTGTTATTTTAATGCTGTAAAAATAAATAACAACCTTTGTTCTCAAAAAATAACTAAAAGGAAACCAAACACTAACGTTAAGGCAACGTTCTGCATTTGCTGGAAGACTTTGACCATACAGATGACCCCCAAAAGTCATGCAAACGGAGCCTTTGGTTTAGAATTACTTGCAGAAAAGTGTTTAAGTAAAAACACCTTGTTATAAAACAGCTTTTTCAGGTCAAACACTTTGAATGTTTGTTTGAGTTCCGCTTGGGGGCGGCTGGCAGCTTAAGAGCAACAACTGCGCTCTCGCGGACATTCCTGCCGCGCGCACACAGAGCAGCTGAGCGCGCGTGTCTGTCACCGGCGCTGCTGCCATGGCGACCGCGCAAACACAAGCGCAAACTGTGAGCTCGAGCTAATGCCGCCTGCGGGTGAAGTTTCAGAAGCTCGCGGAAAACTTACCTAGCACGCTGGCATGCAGTCAAACGAGCCGCTGCCAGCCTGTAAATCAAGCAGGGCCCACAACAGCTATCTGTTTCTGCGCAAGATTTAGGGCCTTTTATGAGGTCGATAGCGCTAAACGAGGGTGTGAGAAAGGCTTTAATGATAGGGTAAAATTAGCCGGGAAATAACTTGGGCACCATTAGGCTGCCTTGGAAATCTGTGTGCATTTTTAAAGCTGCCATGCGTAACTTTTCAGGTTTAAAAATGGAGAAATAAAATCTCAAAGAACTACTTTTGTTCCATTCTCAAAATGGTCTCAGTCTTAATCTAGAACATCCAGTTAACCCTCTCATAAAATTCACTGCCAGACACTGAGCAGGCCAACAGATTCCTCAAACCAAACCCGACTGCTGTTTAAAAACAGACATATAGCTGATTTAATAGTGTAGTGAGGTACATGTTCCACTGAATGTATGTGAAGTAATATATATGAATATATAGCTTGTAAAAACGGTATATAATCTAATACAATAATGTAAACAACTTGCCAATAATGCATATGGATCCATATCAGCATTTAAAGCACATTTAAGTTCAATACAGGTTTTTTGACCCTACAACAACCACTTATATATTACATTTGAAAACAGCTTAACATAAATCAGAAGCAAGTAACATAATAAGTGTCAAATCAAGTTAGCATCATTAAGTTTACATTGTCATTTATCAAGCAGGTTGTGCCCTTTTCTGTATCCTGATTTAAAAATAGACTATGAATCTAATAGCCTATCTGTTCATGTGCACGTTTGTGTATTAGAGGACTTGGCATATGCAGGACCGGTCATTACCGGTTTAGGATCACTTGACTGAAACATTTCTCATGATCTTTTTGAACTGAAGGCAGATACTTAAATGTTTAAAGTTAGTTTTGTAGACAAAAATATAATTGTGCCAACATGTTAATTTCTTTCATTAAAAACTATTTTATTTAAAAAACATTGAATGAAGAAAAGCAGCCAATAAGAGCCCAGAATAGATGACGCCTCCCTCAATACCTTTCAAAAAGCCACCCACTGTGATACCTCAAAAAGATTGAGGTAAGATTGGTTAATAAAATGGCAAAGTACATTTTTTAAGCAAATTCTAGGCTGGTAAGGGGATGTTTCTGATTTCTTTTGGACTTGATCAAATTACAACATAATTCCCATAGTTCCATTTTTGTTGTTCCAAAATTTTGATAAGTTTATTATTATTACTAAAATGTCAGGGAAAATAAAGAATGAGTAAATGATCCTAAACGCTTGACTGGAAAATTTAGAAAATAACTAATGATGTAGCAACGCGTTTAAATGTGATTATTGATTATTTTATGATATTAAAACTCACCATCTTTATGAAATTAATATGAATAGCACATTTACTGTATAGTAAGATACTTCAATACTGCAAAAATAACAATGTATTCCTTGTAGAATTGGTACATAGACTGGCCTGCAGATCCATATACCTTTAATGTATGATCAACATAACAAAAAAGACAGAAAATGCACACAGAGGGAAAAGAAAAAAACTGGTAAAATGCAAAAGACGAGGACAACAATACAGTAAAGGCAGAATACTGTGAGATAGCAACATGCCCACATTGCAAACTGAGGTAATCGGCAACATAAAGATTCTAAACAACTACTTCCTAAATGTACAAGTGTTTTCAGTCTTATTGCAATAGCATAATTATCATCATACACTGTACAAAACCACCCATCGATCCTTCTGTGATAATCACATTTCTCCTCACTGTGATAGGAAACAGACACGCCCCTTGTGTCGTCTCATTCACACACATACACTCCGTCTCTGTTTATCTACCGATCTTTCTGTCCGTTCCACACACACCACGTTTTACTCAATCACAACTTGCTGCTACTTTCTACAGGTAGTTAAAAAGGGTCCATAAAAATGTAATAAAAACACTTAATATAACAAACTTGAAATTTTGAACAAGCAACTCTTTTACTTACTTATGCAGTGCTTCAAGATGCCCGAATAGGCAAAAGAAAGTTGTTTAGATCATCGACTACTAGATAAAAAGCAAATGTTACAGAAGTCTGTAAAAACTGCCTCAGTTTGTTTGAGTTAATCACTTTTTTAGATGATACGTCACAAAAGCCAAGATGTGGGAAACAGTGAAAAGTGTCTTAGGAATAAATTTTGAAGTTGTGAGCAGATCACACTCCACCAAAACACACAGACCATCCTGAGAAAGAAAAGAGAAAAAACAGGCAAATCAGAGAAACAATATGAAATCAAGAATTGGTTATCACACTTCTATTGCATAAATATATGTTACTATTACTGTTAATCTGGGATCAAAGCTGTGAACAATGACTGCAAATATATTAAATATGCATTGCATTATAGAAATTAGAACACAAACACGTTTTAATCAATTTTCACAAAATAAATTGTGTTTTATCTGGAAACTTTTAAGTTTACTGTTCAAAGGAAGACACAGCGTTTTCTGGTTGTCAAACATTGGGGACATGTTCATAGTTACAGCTTTGGTTAATCAAAACCTGATCAAGTGTACTTTAAATACACTGTATGGTCCATGTTAATGTTTCTGTCAGCTGTATAAATATAAATGTGGTCATTCTGCTATGACACTTAAGTGAACTTGCGAAGGGAAGCGGATACACATTCATTAAAAATGATCTTGTAACCAGTTGGTTAACAGGAAGTGATGTCACTACTGATCTCCAGCATCATTAGTTTACAGATGCCAGTATGTTTGATATTTTGGTATACAGTAAACTTTCATTCAACAAATTGCCCAAACAGATCCAAGAACCTGAAGGTCACTGTACTACAGTATATAGCTACTGAAATGGTAAGTTTCATTTTCTACGGTATGTCCCAGAACAAAAAGAAATAAAGTTAAATAAATTAATCAAAAAGGAATACCAATCTTAATATAGACAAAATGAAATGAAACAAAATAATACATGCGATACAAATGCAATGCTATGATACAGGCAGGTCTAACTCTGAAAAGCAAACTTTGATTTGCCTTCACTTGCTGACAGCAGAGCAGCACACTGCAGTATCTGTAAAGTTCACAGAGGAAGGTCCCGTTCAGACTGATCTCTCTATAAAAAGGTTTGACCCTCCTGCTCGCTGGCCCTCTGATCGGCCCCAGCAGCTGCCACCCTCCTGCCTCAGCACAACAAATACTTCACTCGCCCACTGACCTTTCCACACGCACACAAACTCACACACATACACACACCCACAAACTCACGCACACACACACAAACTCACACACACATACACACGCGCACACACACACAAACTCACACACACACAAACTCACACACATACACACACACACAAACTCACACACATACACGCACACACACGCGCACACACAGACATGCGCCTGCACACGTTCCGGCTCGCATTTACACATGCATACTGTCAAGTGCCAGCAATAGTGGCCAATGTCTGGTATTTTTTATGCTTTTATATGATGAGGCCCATGTCATGTTTAGGGCATTAATAAAAGACTATTTAAAGATTAGTGATTAAAATGTTACTTGGTCACAGAGTTTTTAGTTTAGTGCAGTTATTAGTTCAGAAACTGTGCTAGACTCTCTTTACTAACCCTCCCTCCTAACACTGACTTCTCATAGACATTATTCCTGCCAAAGTTTCTCCTTCTTTCCTGTTAGCTGTCACCTTTAGTCTGCTCACTGAATATATTCCTGGTTGTAAGACCACCACATAAAAACTTCCACCACATAAATTCTGCCCTCAGATTTTCAATGTTTACATTGACACTCATACACAAGCACACACGGGTATAATAGTCAGTGGAACATACTGAATGCCTCGACCATCTAAAATAATATTATTATTATAATCCAGTTTAAATGTTAAACATTTACTGTTTTTAAACAATATTATGCTGCTTTTTCAAACCCACATGGACATAAATAAACATAAATGGGCTCTAAATTAAAGTCGCAAAACACTTTCTCAGATTAAAAATACATATTTACATTTCTGATAGGAAACTCTCAAATAAATTGCTGAGATTTAATATGAATCAGTTCAAATTTAACAAAATATCACTTGCAAAGCAAGTTATGAGTGACCTTTTCTCAGAACTAACTTCTGTTAATTATTTGTATAACCAATAGTCTCCATGTTTTTTTAAATGAATCAGTTTTACACACAGGTGTGCTAGCAGAGTAACAAACTGGGGTTCAGCACATAAACTATAAACATATTCCACTAAGCTTGGACAACCAAAATGTGTCGAAAAGACATTTTGACTAAGTGTGACAACACATGCTATTAAGTGCATAAAAATGTCTGCATAGGAAGTTTACTTAATTAAATTGAGCAGCAAATTTTCACAATAACTACAATCACTGTGTATAAACATACATGCTCACTCATGCAATAATTGCTTACGTTCAGTTATCTATGCTCCACCACAAAGCTCATTGTTGTGCCATCAAAGGAGGGCGGGGCCACGATACGGGTGTTTTGCTGTGATGTAATACTAATCATGGGTTTGGTGCTGCTGGGCACTGCCATACCCGGCTGGATCAGACACAGGCTGCCGGTCTCGCCCATGTCCTCGCCCTCCGAGCAGGTGGAGGAGTGGGACTGGGTGTTGGGATGTGGGTGAGTTGGCAGCAGAGTTGTCGGGTAAACCAGGTACGTGGGGGGATAAGCTGCCGCTGGACTGAGAGCAATTGGTGAGACGGACACGGGCACAGGTGTGAGTGATACAGGAATGTCCAAGTACTGACCACTCTCAGGATGGTAAAACCGCTGGGCGGCTGGCTGCATGGGCACAGGGGTGTCCACTAAGTAGTACTGGCCCGTGGCGGGGTCCAGCAGGAGTTTGCGCTGGATGTGGGGGGTTGGGGGGTCTGCAGGGGGGGTGAGGCACAGTAGCTGGGGTTGGGCGGCATGTACAGCGGGCACAGTTGGCAAGGGAACAGCGTGGTGATATATGGTGGCCGTTGGACTCTCCGGGGACCAAGACTCCATAACTATGGGCGAGCGCTGCAGGGGCTGATGGGTAGATTTCGGGTGAGGCTGGGTAAAGCTGGTGGGTTTGGTATCTGAAGGTTGAGCTTTAACAGGGATGGTCAGGTAATTGTCAGAGTCTGAGAGCAGAGGTTGCTCTGAAAAAGTATTTTCTCTGTTCTCACTTTTTGCTTTGGGAGGACAGATTTTCAGTGACAACGGTGCTTTGTGAGAATTATGGGTATAGTTCCTGCTAGAAAATGTTTGCTGAGTGCCATCATTTACTGTAGTCATATGGGTGGGTGCTTTGAGGTTACTGCCCAGACTAAACACACACTTGTTATTCAAAGAATCTGCCCTTTGGGCTTCTAATTTAGCTGTGTCTTCCTGACTGTGAGAACCTGTTGGCATACACATTTTATCCTCATCTGTCACAACAGTATTACTAGAAGCTGTAGCCAACTTATTAGTGTGCAGCTGCGAGCTAGTGATTTTCTCATTATCCGCTCTTCCAAATTCGTTATCGCAGTCCGTTTTGGTGGCGACTCCCTGTTCCTCTCGCGTGATTAACGACAGCACGTGACTGTCCGTGATCGGTCGTGGCGCTTGTGTTTTGCGCTTCCATTCATTCCTGTCAAAAACGTACAATTGCTCCATGGTTTTCACGGCTGCCTTTAACTTTTCAAGGGCTATTTGATTTGAAACTTTCGATTCTGGTTTCTTCTCGTTGCCGTCTGCTGCTTTTTCTGTTTTTTGCTTTGACGTTTTGGCATCGATTTTTAAGCTGAACTCGGGCTGTTCCGTCAAGGGCTGCTTTGCGCACGGCGCTCTGGTCGTTGCGCGCACGCTGTCGCTCTTAGCTGTGCATTCAGATGACAGATTTGGAGACGATCTCGCCGTTTCTTGCGCGCTCTCGGCCTCCTCGCGTTTAGAGCCCACGTCTCCTCGCTGTTTTGTGGCACTGTTTGTGTTTACAGACTGACATTTTATCACCATTGGTGTAGGAAATGACCTCTTATCGGGGCCCCTTATAACAGGTTTGTCCTCGCGTAATGGTGATGCTGTAGGGACCGTCCCTGATGTACCACCAGTATTTTCTAGCGCAACGAACCGGTATGAACTTTTAACTAATTTGCGCACGTCTCTGACCTGATGAATGGGCGTTTGCAGTTTGCATTTATTGTCTCTGATGTCCCTCACCATAAAATGCGGTACTTTGTCAGCTATGGTTAGCAGGTTACTCTTAGACTCGCTCGTCGCCTTTTTAGGGTTAATGTTGTAATGGATATTAGGAGTTAAAAGGTTGGCGATATTAAACGGATTGTCCTTGTTTTCTTTGACGCTTCGAAGGCGTATTTTGATCTCGGGGGCTTTTTGACACTGCGAGGTTTTGTCTGTGTCTGCAGAGCACTGAAGGTGGCCGGAGCTCGTTTTTCCGCTCCCTCCCCCCTCTGACTCCGCAACATCTCCAGTAACTTTTAGGTTATGTAACGAAAGCCCAACCGCTTCCTTCTCTTTAGGCATAAGCTGCGAGCTAGGGACATACAAATGAGACATCTTAATCATCTTACTGCTATCGCTCTCAACACATTCAGTGCTTTCCATCACGGGTTGAACGGAAGCATTTTGCGATGTCTCCTCCAGTGCGCACTGAGTTTCTCCATCATCCTGCGCTTCGGATTCTTGCTCACCATCTTTGGAGGTTTTGAACGCGCTCGTTTGCCCGGGGATCGAGGGAGTTTGTTGGGCATCGCTTGGGTCTAATTTGGAAGTAATTCCTGGGTCACAGGGTGACTCGGTGAGTTCAGCTGCCTGGGAATGCGGGGTCTCTGGTGGTTCATCATCAGAGCCACAGAATACGCTGTCTGTTGCATCTTTGAGTTCTTCTTGAGAGTGCCAAGATTCAGTTTCTGAGTTCTGTCTTTGTAAGTCCTTCTCTTTCCTCGCGTCTTGCTCCTTGGTTTGAGCGCACAGTGAAGCCACGGGGTACGTATCGCATATTTCGCCCCTTTCCATTTTGCGCTCCTGCTCAAACTGCATTTTCTTGGAGATAACGTTCTTCAAAAGGCTAGATGCAAAAATGGCTTTTTTGTGGCTATCTCCCAATGTTTCCCCCGTTTCATGGAGCTGACTTTCTGCATCGCACCCCGGCTTGGTTGGCGTGATGACCGTGACCTCAGCTGTGGAACGCGACCCTATGGCGTTCAGCGAGCGTTTTGCGCGTCTCTCGCGCGCAGGCATCCCTGCTCCAACATTGCAGCTGAAATTCAAGGTTTCGGTTAGTGTGAATGTTTCACTGATACCTGGCTCGCTCCGTATCTCTATTTTCTTAGACGACCCAGAGGATGTCTGCTGCGCGTTCAAGTTATTTTTAAACGACAGCATTTTAGTTTGTGAGTTTGGTATATTAGTATGAACCGCATCTTTATTGTTTTTATACTCGGCCTTGTTGTTACCTTCCAAAATAGGCGTGGAGTTCTTGTGCGCCAGCATGTTCTGGTCAAGTCCCTGGGTCAAATTGCTGTAATTTAAGTCGACGAAAGCGGACCATTTGTTAATACTCAAGCTGTGTTCTGACATTGAAGACTCACTCGAGCTGCTCAGATTTATGGCATCAAAGTATGGACACGCCAGACTCCGGAATGAACGCGCGGTGAGATTGCGCACCTCTTTATCAGCGTCATCCAACTCACTAACGGAACTGGACGCGCCACTGGAATATTCGTTGATGTCTTTTACTCTCAATTTGCTCGCTAGGTGCTGGCGACCGGGAGGTGGGATAAAGAAGCGGTCATACAGGGTTTCGCTTTTGGAGTCGGAACTTCTGAATGAATAGTGACTCCGCTCAGCCGCGCGTCTGGCGTGAAAGCGGACATTTTTCTGTTGTAAGACACCGGCGTGGTCGTTGATGGCCCGGGAGGAGGTTTTGATTGACAGTTGAATAGGTCCCGTCGAATTTCGGCGCTCGTGTTGGGTCTTACTCACGCCTTCGTCCGAGCTGGCGCATTTGTCGGATTCACAAAGTTCACTTTCGGTGCTGACCAGCGCACCGGAGGCGCAAAGCTTCGCTGCGCGTAAAGTGGGCTGAACCTTGTTGCTCTTTGACTTGCTTTGAATCCTTCCACGAGCTGTCTCGTCGCTCTCAAATGACGCGTAATCAACAAACGAATATACCAGATTATCATCCTCGAAATCCCAGCAGGATCCGCGGCCAAACTCGTAATCCACATCGTGATCCAACTCCGTTAGCTGAATCTCGTGCGTCGTTATATAGTGCGGCTCCACGTCCGCTGCGCTCGTGCCATCTTTTAAATCACAGCGACTGTTCAGGTACATGTCCGTGTATTGCAACTCCTCCGTTTCGTATTTTGGATTTTCGGTTTTTAAATCCGTTTCCGCGTCTTTTTCACCCTCGTCTCCTGTAACCTCATCTTTAGAAGGAACGTGTATTAGCGGAGCGCGGTCTCCGGAAAGTCTTTCGGTATAGCACTTTTCAATTTCGACGTTATCCGCGACATATTCTTTGGATAAACTTTTATCCACGTTTTCGTGCTCCTCTCGCTCTCCGGGACTCTTCGTGGAGATGGGCGCATCGCCTTTGCATTTGAAAATTGCCAGCTGGTTTCCTTCCCCAGTGAAAGTGACTTTCACGGTCTTGGTGCTGTCTGGCTTCATGTCCAACGGATTACCGAGGTCTACATAATTTGTTTCGGTGTGATCATCGTCGTTGCACTCTTCTTTCTTGTCAAACAGCGGCTTTTTGAACGGTCCGGTGTCCTCTCTGCCCGCGATGACCGTCTGAAGCGTCTCCATCTGCTCTTTGCGGCGTCCCGCACTGAGATCAGTGTTGTGTGTGACACCGGACCGCAGTACGGTTGTGTGCCTGAGTGAATGAGTGCACTGGTACTGCGAGCGAGGGGCAAGTGACGAGTGAAGGGCGAGATACGAAGGAGGGAGGGGGAGTTGTGGATGTGTGTGTGTGTGAGAGAGAGAGAGAGAGAGAGAGAGAGAGAGAGAGAGGGAGAGACTGTGCCAGTTCAACAGACATCCACAAATCGCCTCGCCTCTGGTCTCCAGCCTTCCATCAGGTGTCCGATGAACGGTGCGTTGCGCACGAAGCTCTAGAGAGCCATCATACCATAATTGGTGCAATTATATCCTTTTATCACTCTTATATCGTTATACTAACGATAATGACCAATGATCCAAACGGTTTGTGTCGTAATTCTATAAATGAACACTCACTGTATTGCTGACATTTAAATTATAGCATGGCGTAGATAAGTATTATTAGAAATGATGTCATGTTGCACAAAGCTACTGCAAAACGCAACTCTCTGAACACAGACCACCGGTCTATTGTGGGCGCGCGCCTCCGAGAAGCGCATAACCGAGCACATAACGCGCGTTCAGAAACATTTGCTGTCAACTGAATGTTATCAATGTCCGCCTCTGGCTCGCGACAGCTGCGCACCAGTATTAGAGCGAATGCCTGCAGCCGGACAGAGAGCCAACTGCCCGGCGCAAGAGACACGACAACCACAACCCAACAAAGAGAGCAAAGAACAACTGCAGAGGTGTGAGAGATGCACGGTCTAAAATCACAACCAGAAATACACTGTAAAGTCACAATATCAATAAAACATACAATGCATGTGATGTCCAGCACAATGACAAGCGCTTTGACGCACTGCATGTAGTTTTTAGCTGCAGTGTGAGGGGCTAAAAAAATCTGACAGTTTAGACACTTTAAAGTGTCTCAAATATTTCAATAAAACTACAATAACAATTCTCAATTGAGCGAAATCACCGATGCAAATATGCAAAATATTTAAATATTTATAGCAGTGTATTTGTACATTAGTTTCAAAGACAAAACTGTCTAAATGTTGTTTTTGGTGAGTTCTATTATTAATAAAAATTGTTCCTAAGTGACCACAATAAATCACATTAAGGCAAGATTCAACTATTAAAGGTTTGGATATGTTTTAATTAAGTTTTTAGAATTAAGTTTTAATGCATTCACCAATGTTTCAAACAGCCTATGAAAAGCTATTATATTTGTGCTACCTTTTACATGTTTTGTTTCAGGCATTGTGTTGCGTAGTTTTTTAAAACAATACACCAAAAAATACATTTCAACGAATATTTCTTTTTCGTTGTTTATATTTCTTAAATTCTTAAATCAGCGTCAGGTTGTGACAACTTACCCCAATGACCCCTTTTCTTTATGGGCAATGTAAATGTTAAAATGCTTTAATAGACTGTAAGTAATACTCACACAGAAATAAGATTTATTAATAATAAACCAACCATGGAAATATTTAGAAACATTGTGAACTAGTTCCCCCCAATCTACAAACGTAAATAGGTTATACTAGTTATAAATTCTGTTCGATGCTTTCATATAGGCCGCTAATACGTGAAATTGTGAATGCTACATGGACTGATAATCATTTGAATATATTTACTGATCACTTTCTAACCATGATAATTATAAAGTATTACAGAAAAATACAAATAAACAAAAAAACAGAAGCGAAGGAAAATCAAGACACCTCGTTTTATTTAAACGTCTGTAAAACAGAAACAAATAAGACACACGTGAGATGTTAAATAAGAAAAAATACAATTATTGCATTTCATAAATACATTTTTGTCCAAGTGTCATAAAGTGAACATGTATTATAATAAATGACATTTAATGCACCGTTTTGTTCGACAGCCGCGTTTTTTTTCTCATATTATTTACACTGCATTGAAATGACATGGCTGCAGGCAAAATAATGCATATAAAATCAATAATTTTAAAGACAAAAGTACAAAAAAATAGAGCATAAAACTGGCTTTTCGTAAGTGGCGGAGCCCCGAGCAGCATTAACCCCAGTTAATCTGTGAAGCAGACGGCTACGGTGCGATTTAAGACACCTGCTGCTAGTATGTAAGGCATTCGTATATGAAGTAAACCAACCCACGGTATCTCACGTATTACCATCACGTGTCAGAAAGGGTTAAAGACTGGTCCACGCTGACGGCAGTATATCTAACGCGTGGTAAGGGCTGCGAGTGGTCGCTTTCCCACCAGCTCACACGCCGTCGGTGTCCGAATTTTTGACGACCCCTACAAAGCTGATAAATTTAGTCTGCTATTTAAAATGCGGACGCCACGCACGCAAGCACTCCGAGATCAGTTACTTGTAGAGAGTCATATAAAACAGCAGGTGGCGAATTATGAGCGCCATTAATCACAGACCAGGAATTATGTCCTTATCTTTCTGTGCTGTTCTTCCGCCCTCACATTGACCCCAAAGGTCAGTTCAGGTTATGAGACATTATCAGCTGAGCATATGCACCGGTAGACACTATACAAACTACACCTACACCCAAAACAAGCAGTGTTTTTTAAATAAGGTAAAAGCCCACCTAATACTCTATGCATTTTGTGTTCTGGACAAAAAATGGAAATCAGTAATGTTTCATCACATAAGCGAAGACAGTTTCAATGTCCTTTAGTTGGTCGAATGCTACGGTGGTCCAAAGGAGCCAGCGACTAAAAAAAAGCAAACATACTGTATAGCTAACACCAATAATGTCAGCAATGCAAGATATGTGTAACCCTGCCTCTGCACACACCATGACAAAAGGAACATATTTACTCTCTTACTCATAAGCTTTCAAATGCACGGTGATAAAAATGTGAGCGTACGGACACTGGTCTGATGTAACATATGTCAGCCCCTGAGGAAAACATGCATGTGGGAAATTAACACTTATTTTGTACAGAAAGGTCATATTAAGTAACGCAAAAACAAAGTACAGAGTATATAAAGTATTTTAAATACAAAAATCAACTTGTTTGGCTTGTTTAACTGATGAATGAATTCTATATTCTTACTGCTGTATGTACCCCGACTTTGGTACAACTTTGAAGGCGAGCTGAAATATGTCTATAATGAGTGCGTTTGACATTTTCAGCAGACACAGACAAACTAAAACAAACTTCGTAAGAGAATCTCTATGTAGCTGCATATGAAATTATTAATATTCGCTGAACAAACACACACTGGTGTTTACGAGGTAATAGGATGGACATCACATTACAAAGTTGTGATTGTGGAATATTTTGATGCGTTTGTGCTGGTATTACAACATTATGATATGAAAAGATCACAAAGGCAAGTTTAGAATAATGACGATTTACAACAAATATCCTAAACATTAATATTAACTAACTAATAACTGATGCAATATATTTCATGTTGCTCATTTGCACATTATTCTCCATCTTACAGATATAAAGAATTCACCTTTAAAATGTTTTAAGGACACAACCTTACTTCTGTCATATTTGATCTCACTAGTTTTAGGATTACAGTAGCTCTACAGCACCCTCCTGTGAGCAAAGCCTTTGTAGCACACTCAAATGTTCTCAGACATAACTGTAATATTCACACTTATCAACTGCTCAAGAAGACAAAAAGGAGACAGAGCATCAGTCAGTTGTGACAGACACTTTCTCCTCACTGGTCCACCAAAACTTCTAGAAGCTCTTGAGGAACATCTTCCAAATGTTCATCATCTAAGTTAAACCACTAAAGTTCAGTTCCTCAAATGTTCGTGAACTGGACTTAGAAAATATGACATGGTAAGAGGAGAAGAACCAGAGAAAAACAGGGAGAGTAAAGGTAAACTTGATCCAGGAGGTAAAGCTGGACCTTAATCCAGATCCTGATTCTCTCCTGTACAGCAGCCACAGCAGTGAAGAATTCACGTTCACATTTTCTCAAAAGTGAGTTCGTGTCCACAGGTTTGACACACCTTCCTGTAGAGATCTTCCTCTTCATCCAGTAGCTCCTCTGGTCCGTATTCATGCTGGTGAACACTGGTGTCTTTTTTAAACATGCTGCTTCTCACCGCCCGTCTCAGTTCTGAAAGCCAAATGAACAAGGAGAGTGACGCATACATCTACACTGTCACCAAACAGTTTAAATGTATTCCATTTATTCATGCGTTTGTGTGGTTGTTGATTTCAATTATTCACAGCATTTTTCAAATCTATCCAACTGCCCGTAAGTAACTGCATCAGATCGGCTGGTTTTCTTACCTTTAACTTTCTTATTAAACCGCTTTTGCTTCTGCACCTCCTTGTTCTCCTCTCTAGTCTCCTTAGCCTCCTCCAGAGCCTCCTCACTGCCCCAAACCTCCAAAGAGCGTTTCACCACCTTAACATTCACAATACCCAGACATACCACAATTACAGCTGAACAAACACAAATAAAACAAACGTTTAAAGGTATGGCAGCCAACTTCAGAGAGGCTAGCAACATCAAGCTAGCTTTAAAAGCATAAGACCCTGACCACTCTTCAGAGTGGTCCCGCACTTTCCACAGAAGAGATATGTTGATATAAATATATTTAGACCATTTTACTTTCATAAGTGAAAGTAATTTCACCAAAGTGATTCCTTTATGACAATTGCCACCCTTCCTTTAATATTTGTAGAACGGTTGCACAATAAATGTGCTTTTTTTAACATGTTTCTTAATACTAGAAACAACTGGATCATTGTTTTGGTCTGTTGTTTTAAACCTCACACTGTTGCATGTTTCAGACACTGTAAGATGCTCATGACGCACCTGCAGCTTCAAGTAGAGCTTCATGTCTCCCCAGCGAGGGTTGTGTGGATTTTTCTTCAGGACAAATCGCAGCGGCGGCTCCCGCTGATCAAAATCACAATCTTTCAGAAGAAACGTCTGCTTCGCTTCCGTGCGAGATATAAGCTTGTGCTTCACTTCGTTGTCTCTATACACACACACAAAAAAAACCCTCACACACACGCATATACACACACACGCATACACACGCGCACACACGCGCACACACGCACGCGCACAAACACGCACACGCACAAACACGCACACGCACAAACACGCACACGCACAAACACGCACACGCACAAACACGCACACGCACAAACACGCACACGCACAAACACGCATACGCACAAACACGCATACACACAAACATAACTCAGTGGGTGTCTGTGAAGCATGACTGTCTTGGGCTCTTCTGCAGGTGGGCAGGAAACACACTGAAGCGTTAAAACCGATATCAACAGCAGCAGGTGATAATAGCAGCATTGCAGTTAACAGCAATAACCTCTTAACTATCACTACTAGTCTCTGTAACTCAACTGGTATGTGATAAAGCACTACACCCATATATGGAATGAATGATTTAATGATGTCATACCTGCATTTGTCACACACAGACAAATCAAAACTGTTGCTGAGATAAGAGTCCATAAACGGCTTTTCACACTCATCACACACCAGATAATCCGGCTCCATCACTGGAGCTAAAACACACACACACTTCACATTTATTACACACACTTTAAATAGTTTACATTCTTCTGTAACTATTTTTTTAATGCATTTACATAAATATTATATATTACACATCCAAAATTGATATTTGAGCAGTACAAGTTTCTAAACCTTTCTAAATATTGAATATTAAATAAAGAACACCAACACCATTTGCTTTATACCAAGTATCAATTTCTCTGTCTTTTCTAATAGAGAAGCTCATAGGCAAGTCATTACACTGCATCTCTCAAAATGTGGCCACAGATGATATTTCTGATCACCTGGCTGATGGACAACTCTCCTCTCCTGTTGCTCTTCTTCGGTTGTCTCTTCTTCAATGAAGAACCCTGCGCCCGAGTCCACAATTTTCGCCACTTTGGCACAAGTAGCACCTAAGAAAAGACCGAAACATTCCAGAAAAGCAGAACAAAGTCACACAATTAATAACTAAACTTCATGCGAGTTCACATTGTGTTTTTCTGCTGTAGGAACTCAACACACCTTCATTTGAAAGCGGTCTGCTGGCGAGTCTGGCCTGTCTGAGCATCAGCGCACGCTGTCTGTTGCGTTCAATTCTGGCCAGCATGTGTGGAGTTAAAGTCATGGCAGATTCATGCAGAGGTTTCGCTGTGTCTTCGGAACAACCAGCCTCAGGAACATCCATGACAGCTCTACAAACTCAAATCAAACGTGCAGACACTTCTCTTTATCATTACTTTTTCACATTTTAGAATAACAGTAAAGTCATCAAAGCTATGAAATAACACAAACTGAGACTTGAGCAGTTTATAACAGGCATTAGGTTTTTTCGCATAATTTCTTAATCAAGGTTAATGCTTAGACATAATCTAGACATCGTTTGTATTTGCATACAAAATGAATAAGCCATTTAACCATAAGCCTTTAGATCGAGGTAGTTCCCTTAACTTTAATCGGGTTAGTTTTAGTTGTGATCCGTCAGCGTGCATAACAAACATAGGTCTTGGTTAATTAATGACAGCAAGTGATCAGACTACAAGAACAAACTACTAACTAACAAAATTAAAAAGCACCTAACAAGTGACTGTTTCTATAATAGACATGTGGTCACTTGATACTAGGTTAGAGAACATATATTGTCTTACCGTAAACTGCTTTTGTTGTTTTCATATATTTATCAACAGCACTATGTTAATTCCGCTTTCAGTTGTATGAGCAATGAACGTGGTGTCGCTCCTTCTCCTAACTCGATATTTGGCCCCACAAGATCACCGTCGCCATCACGTGGTCGGTTTGTATAAAACACACAACTGTGGGTTAGATTTTGTGCCCAAGCGTCATTGTTTCATTTATTGCTTTTCTTGCTGGGTAAACATACGCAGTTGCGTTTGTATGTGATTTAGTCTTTAGGTTTATACTTGCAGCTTTAGGGTACATGTTTAATAAATATTTAGAACTGCTTCTTATCAAAGTTTTATAAACAATACATTTTAGGCAATATTTGCATAGTATAATGCACTATAAGGCACTATAATTAGAAATATTACTTTGTTTAGCCGATTTGAATGTAATAACAAACTAAATGCAACACTCGTGTGGCCAATATTTCCTCCATAAAGACTGTTAGCAACAAAACAAAGTTTCTAACACGGTTGTGACGTCACTGCATTGTGACGTCTTCGAATATCTAAAACGTACTAAAACACACATTTTTGATAACGAGCCCCCCAAATGACATGCAATTTAACATATTTACGTAAAGTTTAATGTTTATCTTATTTGTTTTATGTTTATGTAATTCCTTATTCCCTCTTTTATTGATGTTTAGCAGGTTTAGAAGTACCGACGGCTTTTCCTTTTCTTGAATACATTAATAAATAGTAATAAATATAAATATATAATAAATATACATTAATAAATAGGAAAAAATAGTTTTAAGTTTTAAAAAGTATTATGATTAAATGAAATAATTGACGGGAAACGCTGAAACTAGGAGTTTCTAACACGGTTGTGACGTCACTGCATTGTGACGTCTTCGAATGTTTAACGACTATAAAAGACCGGAGTGACAAGTGAAGTCACCACATTATCTGTTTTTCTCTGCAAGTCGTTTGCTTCGTCTAGCGGAAAAAAATGGATAAGCGCTTCTTAACACCCTACCATACGTCCAGCGGACATCCCAATAAGGTTGTTGAGACGGATCTCAGCGTTCATGAATTGGAAAGGAACTTCATGGTCCCGCCCAATTCTCCGCAGGTAAGACAATGTGATAAGAGTCTGAACATCTCATTGTTGATTATTTGCTTGTACAGAAAGAAATTAACATATTCTAGAATATTTATATAGATGTATAAGAACAGAGGTTCAGACTCTCATCACATTGTGATGATATATAATA